>ML784149.1:492532-518278 GCA_009831015.1 Picea engelmannii | reverse complement strand
TGCATTATTAGTCCACTAGGCCAAAATATTAGTAAAAACTATGTAAAGTGGGTAAATTTTTTCTATAAATAGTAAAAAATAACCAATTTACTATACCATTTGTATTTTTTACCCAAATAGTGCATTTTGGACCAAATTGCCCCTGATCGTCAAGTGTTGATTGTGGGAACTACGAGAGACAGAATTGACAACTATCTGGACCAAGTAAGTCTTCTTGCTCTTCTCTTCATTTCTGTTGGTTTAAAATTTTCATTTAGGCTTCAATTTTTTAGTATTTTAAGGCATAAATTAGAAACTAGGGTGTATGCGGGCTGTAATTCATCGGGTCATGTATACGCAACCCTATACGCGACTTTTATCAAAACAAACCGCGTATATGCAGCCCTATACACAACTGTGTAAACTGCAGCTCGCATACAAGTCCATGAGTTGAATTTTTTAAATGATATTGACTCAAAACTTGATTTTAAACTTGCAGGATGGTGTTAGAGTGGAGAGAAAGAGAGCATGAAGAGGTTGACGTTGCAATGGAGAGAGATCCAGAGGCCCAGATGGCATTAAGAATAAGTGAGCTATATAAATTTTGGGCTCTAAAAGGCATGAGGGCTCAAGTGAGACTGCTCCAGATGCTGGTGAACTACTGGGATCCAGATACAAAGGCTTTCAACTTCGATGGGAAACCATCGAGGATTGAAGTCGAGGACATATACTTTCTGACAGGATTGTCACGTCGGGGTGAGGTGGTGAACCTCAAATCCCAGGGAGCTAGGAGTGGCATGAACATAAAGAACTACATAGCCACCCATTGCGTTGCAGGGACCGAGAAGGTAGGGAGCCAACTCCCGATTAGAGCGATCAACAATCTGAGTCTCAAGAACATTGTCCTAGCGTTGACATGGATCACAGAGTTGGCCTCGTTGCACTAGGCATCGAGGCCACTTATGTTCTACTCGATGGAGTGATTGCGACCCATGGTTTACGACTGGTGCAGCTCATTGATGTCCAACATGAAGAGCCAACTAACAGACTGCAAACAAGGTAGAAAGAGGAACTTTGGGTTTGTGTCTATGTTACGTAGTTTTCTCTTCGAGCGAGTTCCAACCTTGGACCCTAGAGTTGAGATTGTTCTGCATGGACTTTGTGATCCATCCATGGCACGATGGACCGAAGTGATGAGGTGGTTGGGAGGTGGTAGGGTACCAACACCCTACAATGACAAGTTTTTCTTCTGGTGGCATCAACAGGTGATAGCTCTGGATGACTACCCATATGCAGGGATCGACTTTAGAGGAGATCCACACATGCCATTACCACCGGGTTCTGCCTACAAGGACATAGGTATTTTTTTATTTATTTTTTTAATATTTCATTTTTTTGTATTTTTGTAACAGAAAACAAAAATATTTTTGGATGATGTCAAGTACTAATTAAAACATGGATGCTATGCATATGTAGGTCTGCGACAACCATATGGACTCCCACGACACCAGCAGAGGCACCGGGGAGATGAGCCAACGGGAGGAGACGTTGATAGAGTGCTACAAAACGTGCAGGGAAACCTGTCTTGTTGACACAAAGAATTTAGATGGTTCAGGTAGAGGATCTGTCGGAGGTGATGCAACGACAGGTGGTAGGTGTGCCTCGTGCTTGGGTGTGACTTTTTTGGCGTCTCGCAAATGTCGTACTATGCTTTCATGACACACATCCAGCGCCACAACTGTAGATGTCATGGTTATTGTATCGATCGACCATATATGTATTTTGAGGGTGTGAGCCCCAATTTTATACTATGAAACCATATTTTTTAGAGATGAAATATAAAAAACATTGGTCCTCGACTTTACTTATATTACAATGTGTACATTGGTGGATGTGTTTTCTTTGCTTTAGTTATGTGGCAAATGCCAATCTAAAACATAATAAGTATATGCATTAGATACACTATTAGAACTTTTAGGTATGTGATGATAAGTAATAAAATCAAAATGTTGTTCCAAAATTTGTACCCACATGAATTGTCATAGTAGAGTAGGTTCTCGCACACAATAATTGTCGTTCAACTAACATGCTACTAACTGGGAATCCAGACGAACTTATAAAGAACAAATACCATGTGAAACAACATCACATAAAAACTCTATAACAACGTTATATTTGATCACATTATTCGTCGATGGCCCTGGGAAAACGCCACCTGAAGACACCAATTGACCCTCGGGTGAGTAAACAAGCCCAACAGTAGAAGCCAAGTTTCGTGTATGACTATTGGCCTCGTCTACGAATCCTAAGTAGATCGAAGACTCTATTAACATCTGCCAACCAAGGGAAAACTCAATAAGCAAGCCGATGACGAAAGGGGAAAAGATATATACACTAAAATACATTAGTATACAAAGAGTTACGCCCAAGCTTGGGGCTCAAGCGTAATATATTTTCAAGTAGAGCCCATTCTCGGGCTCAGTCAACATATTCCCTTCATAATATTCTAATTTGTAGGCTCATTTTTCTAAGACATGTCGCACGATATAGGGACCATGCCACATGGGGTTGAACTTGCCTAGCCCTAGTGGTTCTTTAGCTTGATCATACAAGAGGATCAAGTCATCCTCAGCATACTGTCGAGGACAAACAGACTTATCATACTGGACCTTGACACATCGTTTATTCGCTTCGATAGCCTTCGAGGCATCTTGATGATTCTCATCTAGAGTCTCTAGGTGTACAAGGCATTATTCGATATCATAAGTGTCAGGTAGGAGATTAGTTGCCAATCTAAGAGAAGGGATTTCACATTCAATAGGTAGGATCGACTCCACACCGTGTACTAACTAGAAAGGAGAAAATCCGATGGAATTTTTAACCGAGGTTCGGTATGCCCAAAGTGCAGGATAAAGCATGATATGCCAATCAAATTTGCTCTAGTTGACAGTTTTCTGCAAAATGGTCTTTAGAGACTTGTTCACGACCTCTACTTGTCCATTTGTCTGGGGGTAGTAAAGGGAAGAGTGACCATGTTTAAACCCCAGTTTCGATGCTAATTCTTTCATCATTTCATTATGAAAGTGACTAACATGATCAGTGACAATCTCACTCGGGATTTCGGACGTGGCTATAATTTGACTGAACATGAAAAATGCAACAATCTTACCATCTTATTTAATTGTAGGCAAGGTCTCATCCCACTTAGTAAAATAGTCTACAACCACGATAATATGATGATGCCCCCAGCCGAAGTTGGGTTGAAATCCACAAAATCCACCCCCCACTTGGTGAAGGGACCAACTATAATGACCGGGTGAAGAGGGGCTAGATGTGAGCACATATTCTGAGTGAACACCTGGCAAAGGTGACACTTCTTGACCGCTTCAACACAATCTTTAAAAATAGACGGCCAAAAATAACCAGCTCGCAATATCTTCTGGGATGTCGCAAGCCCGTATAGATGACCACCACAAGCCCCACTGTGATAGTCATCAAGGACAGACTCAACCTCTTTGTGAATCAAGCAACGACGCAAGATATTATCTACGCCTCGGTGATACAAAGTGTCATCGACGACAAGGTAGTTCTTAGCTTGATATTATATACGTCGTCGGTCATCTCTTGAAAGATGTTGAGGGAACTTCAAGTTTTGAAGGTAGATCATAATATCTCCATACCAGGGGCCTAACGACGAGACAAGGAAAATGTGTTCATCCGCAAAAGAATCAACATGAATAACATCCTCATCTAACCGAGGGAAGTCTGATATTAACTCAACAAAAACTAGTGATTTCTTGGATTTTGCTGAAGCAAAATCAATATCAAACTCTTGCAAGATAACAATCCATTTATGATATTTCCCCCCTATGATACGCCTAGTAAGGACGTATGGAAATGGATTGACATCAACAACCATGGTAGTTTTGCAAAGAAATATATAATGTCGTAATTGTTGAACTGCGTGAACGACAACTAGAGATAGCTTCTCAACGTGAGAATACTTGAATTCAAGACCGACTAAGTTTCGACTAAGATAGTAAATGACGTGCCCACGGAGCTCATCATCCTCTTGAACTAAAACCATACCAATCGTCCCTTCGGACGCAGCGATATAAAACAAATAATCTCTATTGTAGTCTGGGGGCTTCAACAGAGGCATCAATACCAAGGCTTTCTTCAAAGCATCGAATGATTCTTGGGCTCATCCATCCCATATAAAAGGAGTGACCTTCTTCAAGAGACACATGGAACCCTTAATAATATTGGCATAGTTCACAATAAACTGACATAAAAAGTTAGCTTTCCCCTATAAACCTTGAAGCTGACAAATAGTGTGTGGGGGAGGCAATCAAAGTATTGCCTCAACCTTTAAATGATCCACCATGATCACAGTCTCACAAACTAAGAATCCTACAAACCGACCTAACCTAACGCAAAAGTTGCACTTATGAGGGTTTAAACAGATGCGATAATACCAACATCTTTCAAAGACTAGCCGAAGGTGGGTAGAGTGATCTACTCTCTTGCAAGAGTGAGCAATGAGATCATCAAGATAAGCTTCGACTATATGCTTGATGTAATGCAAAGCGAAGGTCATGGCTCGTTGGAAGGTTGCTCCGGCGTTTTTAAGGCTGAAAGGCATTTTTCGGTATGCGAATGTACCCAAAGGAAAAATAAATGTCGTCTTATGTTGATCCTCGGGTTTAATCTAAATTTGGTTGTATCATGAAATTCCATCTATGAAAGAAAAAACCTCGCTTCCCACACACTCATCGAGAATCTGATCAATGAAGGGCGTCAAGAAATTGTCTTTAGGAGGGGCCTTATTCAGGTCTCTAAAATCCATGCATACATGGATGATTCCTTGCTTCTTATTCACAGGAACAAGATTGGATACCCATTCAGTCAAGGGAACCGAGTAGATAAATCCAACATTAAGCAGTTTCTCTACCTTTGCCTTAATAGCAGGGTCCTTCCTAGGATTGACAGCTCTAAGTCATTGTCGAATAGGTTTGGCATCTGGGTAGGTTTTAATCTCATGTTCGACAATTCAAGGATCGATTCATGGAATCTCTTTGTATGACCAAGCGAATACATCATAGAATTCTTTCAAGAGCTCGGTTTAGATCAGAGTTTCTTCCGACGAACAATATGCACCGATATATACATTTTCAACCTTACCAGGAATACGCGAGATATCGATCATGACGGTAGGGGAGATACTCGCCATATTTCCTTCGACATAAATACCGTGCGTATCAAGTGGAACTATGGCGTGACTGACTATCTCACTCCAGGTAGATCTAAAATCATCTTGTTCGATTCTAGCAAGCTCTGGGAGGAAATAAGAGCGATGGTGCATGTCATCCCATGGCCTATCAGAACCATTAATGGCCTCTATGATTGCTTAATCCGAGGGTAAAGTATCATTGAGGTAGTCATGTGAGCAAGATGATGAGGTGGCCCACATGGGCTTAAGAACATGATCCTCCTCGTCCGTCTGAGAGGAAACAGGATCTGGGTCGACAAAAGAGTCAAGAACAACTTGATATGCTATCTCTATCGTCGACAGTGGCATGGCCATTCTAGTGTGCGACTGACCTTCATAAGATGCAGTTGAGGAAGGTAGGATCCAAAGATTATTAAAATACAAAGTGTGGAAAGGAACGAACCACATCGACGACGCAGACCTATTGAACATGGCATAGATATGATGAATTGGTGCCCCAAAATCAAAAGTACCCATAAGGGATGAATACATTCCAACACCAATATTCTTAGTTGTCAGCTAAGAATTGTCGATCATGGGGATCGACGATGTGACCGATGCATTGGGACTAGCGTATGCAAATGACAACTGATCGATTGTCAAAATCTTCCCATCGTGAGGAAAACATAGAGTACGAAAGACAGACGATACGACTGCAGTCATGGCATAAGTCTGGTTACGTCCTAATAACAAGTTATAGTCAAGGGGTGCATCAACCACCTCCACCATCTTCTCACCTAACTGGATCGT
The DNA here is from genome assembly GCA_009831015.1 of Picea engelmannii. Lineage (NCBI taxonomy): Eukaryota > Viridiplantae > Streptophyta > Pinopsida > Pinales > Pinaceae > Picea > Picea engelmannii. Next base: position 512,277 of record ML784149.1, on the reverse strand, counting down.
GAAGGTAGAAAGAATACCGTGAGGGCGGAAAGAACGATCATCGAAAGAAATCAACATAATCAGAGATTAAGAGAGGGTCATAGAGACAATGGTTCTCCAACATGTTAAGGACATCACGTACGCTGCAACGCCTTCATCAATAAACATATGTTTGATGGTATACTTCGAGTAATCCACGTGGATTTGGAATACCGCATGGTAAGGCAAGTGAGGCTTCACATCTGTGACATCAAACTTGATAACCTTGGAGCCACAGGGGTCTAGAGATCCTAACGCAAATAACAAGGCATTCCTCTATGAAGGACACATCTGGAGTACCTCCAGAACCGACATCACACAAGGGGTTTGACCCAAATCCTCAACAATAGAATCATTCTGGAGAGCTCTAGCATTAGGGTTGTGCATAGAGCATTTGAGTACTCCTTTCGAAATACGAGGCAAAGGCTCTGGTTTTTCGATCTGTAAGGGGGAGACTCTAGAACTGGAACAATCTGTGAAGAATTGTAGTCGCGAGACCAAGTGGCTACATTAACTTGAGACTTAACCATATTGATGCATAGATGGTCACTGTCTTGCACCGGTGGGTTTTGACTTCCACTCGCTGCATTTCCGGCATTCGAGGAGCTTGAGGCCATGTGTTGATTATGTGAAAAAAGATTAGTTAGCACATCGGGCGGTAGACATAAAAGCCTCGCAGCTTCCACAAGTTTGGGGCACAAGTGGGTAAGGTGATCATTCGTACAAAGCTTGCAAGGAAATTTCACCTTTCGCCTTTCTTTCTTTCCCTCACCAGCATTATAATTCGACTTCTCATTATTAGCATTGTCCTTGGGTTTATCATTATTATTATTCCTCCCACCCTTATGATTATTACCACGTCCTTTTCTTTTACTCCCTCTTGGTTGTTGGTTACCATTCAGGTTGGTCGACGATTGCACAGAATGTACATTCGCCGACTGAGTGGGAGTGGAGGACACAAATGAAGCTTGTCCTCCTACAGACTGGTTTAGAGACTACTCTTTCAACTGGATTGCCACCAAGTCTGTCGATTTGACATTTGTGGAGCCTACAATGCCATCAGCATGAGGCCCGGGCTTTTGTCTAGGGTCATAGCTTGAACTCGATGTGTTTGGAAGAATTTCGTATAACATCATAGACTGAGCATATATAATATCTAATTGTTGGGCTTTAAAAATTGCTTCTTCCTCAGATGTAACTTAGGATGTAGACACATCCTTCGAAATATAAGGTTGTAAAGACTTAAGGAACCATTCCAAAAGGAATTCCAGAGGAATGTAGGCCTTGATCAACCTCTTTTGTCTACGCCACTCTTGGATGTGATCCGAGATATGGGTGGCTTTGTTCTGGCGAAAGGCTGACAAAAGTTTTATGCCGACATCATAACGAGCCGAAAATTGGAAGTGGTTGAGGAAGACTAAAACCATCAGATTAAAAGTTCTGTACGCCCCCCTCCCCCCGCGATAGCTCTATGTACCATTTCGTAGTGACCCTCGTGAGGGTGCGTTGAAACAATCTTAAACGAATAGAATCATTGTCAAGGGAATTGGAAGAGCACCAAAGATGGAAAGTGGTGACATGATCACCATGATCCTCACCAGTCTTACCCTCGAATTTTGGAATATCTGAAGGAAACTTAGAGTGGACGGGGGGCCATGTCGGGTCATGACGCACAGTGTCATTCATTAATCTAGACAAGTATGACATATTGAGCGTGGCCAGAAAAGGGAGACAGGTTTGTGGCATCTGGCCCCAAGCTCCCGATAAATATTGTTGCTGGGGAATTGTAGCCCATCCAAAGTTCTGGTAAGCACCATGGCCTTGTCCGGGACTGTAAAACCCCCCTCCAAACTGATTCATAAGGGGTTGGTTGGGCACCACTATACTAGGAATGTTATGACGAGGATTGCAAATATTTCCCTAGCCAGAGTAACTTCAAGTTGGGGGTTGCCCAAGGTGTGAAACTGACCTCCCACGGGTGTGAATCTAGAGGATAGAGGTGGATTTGTCATGCCAAACGTGTTGGTCGGAATCAATGTAGAGGAGGTAGGTGTAAAGGACTGAACATAAGCAACAACTTGTCTGCCAAGTTGACCACTCCATCGAGGAGCATTAAGAAAACGATTAGACCCGGGGTGAAAAGGAGGTAGGATTCCAACCATAGGAGTCGTTTGAGGGATATGAGCACTGCCAAATGAGAATGGAGTATGCAGAGGAGCCATGCCCCCAGGTCCAATACTAGTATGTGGATTAGACGTTGGAATGGAGGATGAAAATTGTGAGGTGAAGTTCGACATACCATAAAAAAAAAAGGGCTAGAGGCCGTAGGGATGGACTGAGTATTGTAGCCCGACGAATGAAAAAGAGACCCAAAAGGGTTCATGACTATAGGTTGAGTATTAACTATAGGCCGTGTTAGCACTCTGTAAATTCCCAGAGGTTGTAAAAGGGTAGAAGAAATTTACAAGAGGTAACCTTAACACACCACTTTGAAACAAAGATCCACCACTGCCAGTTTCAGAGAGGGATCTCTCTGTAAGATTTAGCTTTGTTTGGATTTTCAGATCTTAGGCTAGTTAAAAAGAATAGTATCGAGTTATTTGTATCTTTTAATAAACTAGTTGAATGTCACTTACACTTCCATTGGGCTATGGGGTCTATTTTATAAAAATGGAGATCAAGGAACAATTTTTAGAAGATTCGTTTTACAGGGCAAGGTAGTGCAACTGCATGATTCTTTAGAAATAAAATGATGGATTGTTGAAAAGGTGAGATATCAGTTAAAACAAAAAAGCAATTAAGAATTTCTTTGTTGTAACATCAGAAGGAAAACATTTAAATCTGTAAAAGATTAAGAACAGAGTACGCAATGGCAAATTCTGCAACTTTAACTTCTTTTAAAGATTAGATTAGAAAAACAACATGATAACTGAGAAAGAAAAACTTTTTACGAAAACAGGGGAAACTTCACCAACAACTAACATGCAAGAATCCTATGAAACGTCTCTTTATAGTACTGGAACGACCTCTTGATAAGATTACAGATTACAGCTTGCTCGGGCGTAAAAATCAACCTTTAGTACTTCAAAGTTTGAAGTATTTATAATCAAGATTACAAACGACCCTGTCATAAATGATCAGGACGTGGCAGATATTATTTTTAACTATCTAGATAACAAGATGCAAAAATATAGGAACTGATGATGATGCGTCGAATCTCTCATGTTGATTTTGGAGAAGACCGTTGGTGAGTCATTCATATGACTTTGACTGCACTAGATGCTGACTTGGACAAGACTTTTATCCTTATTTGAACAATTCGCACAACTCATCCCATCTTTGTGTACCGGGGATGGTAACTTTCAATAGCCAGCGGTAGATTTCATCCATCTCGGTATACTTAACAAAAGTCGGCTTGGTGAGGAAAATGTACTTGATTTCGTGCTGTATGCTGAGGTCAGGCTGCAGAGTCTCCAAGAATGCTTTGCCTATGATGTTGCCCTGTATCCCTGAGAACTTGGAACTATCTTTGGCCATGGTGACAATCTTTTGCTTATAATTAGATAAAGTCATCAATTTATCATTTAGGACAAGTAAGCCAGGAAGGCCCTTTTTCTATAAGGCCTCAAGCTTGCTAAAAAATCTCTGAACTCCAATGTCCATGTTCTGAGCTTTCTCCTCCAACTGCAACATTAATCCTCTTTTGGTCAACACTCTTTTGACTTCAAGGATAGTTTCTGTTATGTATTCAACTTTTGGGTCTTCAAGCTCTTCCTTGGTTTTTGAATTCATAAACTTGATGATCTCATCAGCTGCCGAAGGCATTTCACCGAGCTCTCTTTTTATCCTGTCAATGGCCTGCTACTCTTTAGCACCAGATCATGTTGCTCGAACATGATTTGCACCATGGGCCAAATTTCGTTTATGGAGTTGGAGATATCTGTCCAAATATTTTCCTTAGCCTCTGCTAATGTCTTACCTGCCACTGTTTGTTTCTGAAGCTGTTGTATTTCATGTTTGAGCTTATCTGATGCTTGTCTCTCAATATTATATCTTATTTGGAAGGAAGACTTGAGTTCTAAGAGACTTTCAACCTCCATTTTCAGCCTATTGATCTCTGTTCCTTGCAGATTCATCTCCTCCATGGACTTTGCTAGCTACACAATTTTTTCCAATGCTGTCAATGGAGTTGCCGATGGAATTTCTGTTGTAGTGGTTCTTGGCACAACTGTTGTACTGACTTCTGCAAGGGGAACTGCACTCAATGGAATGACTTCCGTTGGAGTTGATTGTTCCTTCTCTTTCACTAACCTTTCCAATTCTGCCTCCATTTCCTTGATATGTGCGTTCTGCTGCATGATTAGCTTCAACAATTCCTCTTTCTCGTCTTCTGCCTCAGCTATTTCTTTAGCTTGTGAATCCTCTATTGGTGGCAATTTCAGTTGTTTTCTCAAAGATGGAATGCCAGCATTATTTTTCTTTAACATCTCCTCTGCTGCTTCTACATTCGAGGGATCATACCCAATCTTGAGCACCAACTCCTCTAAGGATTTTATTCTGTTATCCTTTGCAAAAGAGGATATCTTTTCCAACTTCAATTGGGTTTGAACATTGTTTAAAGATACCTGTAACTTTGTTTCYGTAGAGGAATCATGTGCCAATGTGGAGAAAACTATTTCTCCAGTCTATCTGTGCAAATCCATCTGGTCAGCTGGATGGACTTGTTTGGTGTAAAAAACAATAGTTGACCTCTTGTAGTCAGTGATCTCTTTGGGTGAAGACACMTGTGCTTGGAGAAATGTGAAATGCATTCTTCCTTTCTCTGTGTCAAAGRCTGACAACAGTCTGTGTTGTGTTGTGGAGGTTTGCTTCTAGAACTGAGCGTAGGTGTTGTTGGTCAGCATCTGGTTCTTCTTTTTAATCATGTCATATTTTTCGAAAATGTTCAGAGGTGCAGATCCTTGTGGAGTTTGGGTGGTCACAGTTATATCCGTCTTCTTCTTTGAAGAAGAAGTGGACACCACCTGATGTTTTCACTCAATCACTTTGGCAGAGTAGGGCTCTTCCTCACTAGACATGTGAGTAGCATGAGTGATTTTGGGTCTCTTGTTGGATACCTAAAAATCTTTTGTTGATACCTCAATGATTGAAGGAGAGGAATCCTTTCTTAGCCTTTTTTCCTTTGGTACCTGTGGAGTGGTAGTCTGTGAAAAAGAGATTGAAGGGGATTCCTGTTGTTCAATATCTACCAGAGTGTTTGCCTCCCACTCTGTCTGGTTCACGTACTTTTCAATTTCTGGTTTGAGGGTGTGAGCATAAGGTGAACTTTTGTTTTTGGATCTCATCTCTGTAATGATCCCACTTGGGTCATAACGCCAAATGAAACTGGTGTTGAATTTCATTTCCTTTAATAGTTTATCCGCCTCTTCCCCAACAGCTCGACTGATGCAGATAAACGGTCCTATTTGGCCTTTAATCCTCATCTGTTGTCTTTTCTTCAAAGACACAAAATGAATGTCATATGAATTTATCATTTGACGAATATACTCCAGTGCAAATATTCGAACAAACACATACTTGGGCAATTTGTATTGAGTTAATTCACACCCATACACTATGATCTCCATGTGATTCTGGTATAGGAATCAGTCCCCAGTCTTTGCAAGATCCAAAAGGTGCAGAACTCTTTGGATTTCCTCGTTTATCCTTGGTTCTGGTCTTCCACTGAGCATGCCTACCACTGGGTGATAAAACAACTCGATGAATTGTTTGAAATTGAACTCAGTGGAGTTTCTTCTGAGCAGGGACATCCATAGAGTTACTGCTTGCGGTTTTCCATCCTTGTCCATCTTCTGCATGAGAAAGGAAAATTTGTCTGCTTGATAGAAAATAAACATGTAGGCCAGTATTGAAGAATACCAGAACATGCCTTCTGTAGGGAAATTTGCCAGTTGCTCATGCAGGTTCTTGACCAAAAAACCGTTGTAATCAAACTGGGTGGCAACTTTCTCTTCAGCAGAGAAAATGGACAGGAAACCTAGGATAGGTTCATCCACCCATTCATCTGAGAAGTAACCGAGCAAACAACATAATGTTGAGATAATCTGATTTCCCTTTTCAGAAAATATGGAAGAATGATAGGGAGGATTCTTCTTAGGGAATTGGGCATCTTGTGGGAGGAACAACTCAAAGATTTGTGCTCTTTGGGGAAAAGAAAGGTTCTGATGCATTTCTGTCAGAATTTCAATTGTGAGGAGAGAATGGGATTCGGCTCTGGGTACCTGCATCATTTGATCGATGGCCTCGAGTGTAATAAGGAAAAAGGCTTCTCCAGATGAAGATACTATGGCTCTCTGATCAGGGAGGTAGTGTGCTTGGCATTTGAGAGCGAATTCGGGAAAATGATAGACTTGGGGAAAAAGATACAAAGGGAAACTTGACTGCCAGAGGCCAATTTCATCGCTCTGATCGATGAAGGTCTCTTTAAACCATGATTGTAGCTCGACGAAGTCGAAATCGGATCTGGTTTCTGAGATTAAATAGTCTTTGTCTACTAATGGGATCCGGTCGAGATCGACAGGAGGTGGGAGAAATGGATTTTCCTCCACATTTGACTTTTTACTTTTGGGCGCCATTGATTTCCACCGGTACCTGGACATTGAACACACATTAGTAGGCGAAAACTTATGGCTGGATGAGATGTTGTAGAGGCGAAAGAAAATGAGTCTCTGATACGCAGGGAGTGTGAGTGGAATGCGAATGACCAAAACGGGGTCGGAATTTAGTGAACGGGTGTTCGTTGGGAAAAACAAGGACAGGTCAGGTGAACAACAGGTATGTGGGCAGTAATAAATGGCCAACGGATCTTTTAGAGCGTGAGGGGGCAAGGTGAAGGACATCTAACGTGTGTACCCGGTTGACGTGCAAAATGGTGATTGGGGAATGAACGAAAAAGATATGACCCGTAATAGTTAGATGGAGGGGACATGCTGACGGGGTCATGAAATGGGATTTGCAAGGGGTGGTTTTGGGGTGTGACATCTCTGGATGATGGTGGTGAGTTGGAAAAATGGTAAGCAGTAAATGTTTGGAGTGGGGAGGTAAAATGGAATGAGATGGGGCCCGCCTGGACACTGCTTCATTCCAGACCCCCCCTCCCGTTGTTAAAGGTAGAAAGGTTTGGGGGGTCCGGGATCTCTTGTTGACCGTTAATCTAAACAAAGTTGGACTAGCTGTTGTCTCGAACGCATTCTTTAACCATCATGTCTGACCCCCCCCCCACACTGTTAAAAGTAGAACGGTTCGGGGTGGGACCTGAAATTCTTGTGGACCGTCCGTTTGCACGTTTGTGGGATAACCATACATCTGAGCGCACACTTTAATCACTTTTCCGGACCCCCCCCCCCCCCCCNNNCCATTAAAGGTCGAACGGTCGGGGGGGGGTCCAGAATCTCTTCAGAGTCGTAGATCTGGGCGCCAAAAGCTTATTCGTAGATCTAGGCCTGATCTTTAATCTTCGGGGCACAATTCAGTATATGAAGTAGAACCTAGGCTTAATGACCCTTTTTATGGGTTTTGTGCACTGCTTCCCTTGCTTTTGTCACCATGGGGTTAGAAAAACATTTCACCATCAAGATCATGCATTTTTCATCGATCACCTTACATATTTTATTGAAAGGAAACTAACTAACCTATGTCCTAACCTACTCATTTGCACCTTTAGCCCAGCTTAGACTGTTGGGCTAAGAAAATACTGTACCTTGGGGCTATTTGACCAAGATTAGACTGTTTAGTCAAATTTATTCAGTAGCTAACCTAATTACTTGGCTAAGTTTAGGCAGTTTAGCCAAGCTTATTCACTAGTCCTAAATACTTAAATTTAAAAGACTTGGCCACGTTTAAATTGTATGGATCAAGTCATCATCATTTTATGGGGCTTTATCCCTTTTCTTTTATGCCCTCTTTTATTCTTCTCATTTATTCTTTCATTTCTTTTCTTTTCTTTTTTCTTTTGTTTTCTTTTTCATTTGTAGAATGCAGCAATATCTGCAAGTCAAAAAACACTAAAGGAACAAAATTACAATCAATAGTTGATCCTATAAATTATAGGGTTATAACAAAGGCTCCACCTGGGGATGATACCCTCCTTGTGAGGTGCCAAGAATATTGTTTCTCATTGTCTTTAAAAACTTCCTCTAGAGATTCTTCTGCTATCTGACTTGCTTTATTTTGAAATTTTTGACGACATTATTCAGTGTCTCAGGACCTTCTCTGTGGGCTTCAAACACCTGAACAAAAGCACCTACACACAAACTGCATGTAAAATAAATGATATGTACAATGGAAAAGGAAATGGTGATTTCTCTATTGAGGCGGAAGATAATGCTTCAGCATCCTGCCATTTACATGTCCCCCTGGCAGGTCTGATCCAACATTATTATTAAGCAGGAAAGCATTATTTCCTCTGTAGGCCCGAATGGTGTATAGGCCCTTCCACAAACTATCGAACTTTCCATGTTTACCTTTATCTTCATTTATGGAGTCCCATTTCAAAACTAGATCACCTAATTCAAAGTTATCCTCTTTGGTTCTCTTGTCATAAATCTTTTTTATGTTTTCCTGGATCACTTGAGTTCTGTTGTACACTTCTTCTATGGATTGTTGTAACTGAATCATTTGATTTATTCTTCTTTGAATATCATTAGGCTCTGCTTGAGCTTCCTGCAATAATTTCATAACTGGAACTCCCAAAGAAGGAGGAAAAATCGCCTCAGTGCCATATACCAGTTGATATGGAGACATATCAATTGATCTTTTATTACTCAGTCTATCTGCCCACAGTGCAAAAACCAATTTATTATGCCAGGACTTCTTGTTTTCTTGTAATGTTTTTTTGATGATATTCACCAGACTTTTGTTTAAGGACTCAGCTAGCCCATTTCCTTGAGGGTAATAGGTTGTGGAATGCCCCAACGTAATGTGGTATTGGCTGCAAAAATCTATGAGTTTTTTTGGATCTAAAAGTCGCTGCATTGTCAACTATAATTTTCCTGGGGCATCCAAAACGAGATAAGATATTAGTTTCTAAAAATTTTATGATAACAGAGTCAGTAGCTTGCCTGCATGGCACAACCTCGATCCATTTGGTGAAAAACTCTGTGGCTGTGAGGATCCACTTGTGTTGGCCTGAAGAGGATGGGTGTATTTCTCCAATAAAGTCCAAACCCCATTGTTGGAAAATGGCTTCAACTGATATGGGTTTTAGGGGAAGAGGCAACAACTTCTTTTTACCTTCGAAAATCTGATATTTATGACAAGAAGTAACTTTGTTATGAACATCAGCAAACAATGTAGGCCAATAGAAACTAGCTCTTAAGATTTTGTTGGCTGTGGTCCTCCAACTCAGATGTCCTCCACAATCTTCTGCATGGAACTCCTGCAGAACTTTGTCAACTTCGTCTTTCAACAGGAAATTAAGCAAAATACCACCGGGATCTTTCCATTAAAGATTAGCTTCTAGAATACAAAATTTTAATGCTTTCAGTTTGATAAATCTGGCTTTGGTCTTAGTTAAACCAGGAGGAGCTTGTAAGTTGTGAAGTACAAAAATGAGGTATGCATACCAGGGAGAGTTTAAGAATACCTCTTTTACCTTTGGAGTCGCCTGCTCTTCCTGTTCGTCAACTGCAGCCAAGAAATTGATATCTAGAGCATTACAATTTGATTCTGCCATTAGTTTAGCCAAACCCTATCCTTTCATCAATTTAGTAGGCTTTATTTCGATGTCATATTCCAGAATGACTGCAATCCATTACCCTCTTCTGCCATGTGGATTATCCTGAGTTAGGATATCTTTTACCACTACGTTTGGGACGTATGCAATTGTGTGAGAATGGAGAATATAGACTCTTAAATCCTTTATAGCCTTTACCAACACAACGTCTCTTAAAGCTTTGTTGAAAAACGCTATGGGTTGCTTGTACCCTTCACTGTTTTTTTGCAACAATACTGCTGCTATAGTGTGCTCATATGCAAAAGAGAAAAGATACAAATCTTTGGAATAGTATGGGTTGATCAGAACAAGAGCTTGGGTAAGTGCATGCTTTACCTGTTAAAAAGACTGCTTGGCTTCGGTGTTCCGTTTGATTTTTGCGTCCTTTTTCAACATGTTAGTGATGTTCATAAGAAGTTCGGCCAAGTTGGGTATGAACCTTCTAAAGAAATTTACTTTTCCTATGAATGATTGCAGTTATTTTAAGTTCCTAGGGTGTTCCACCTTCTGAATGGCTTCTATCCTACTAGGATCGATTTTGATTCCATCCTTGGAGATTATGTGTCCCAATAACTTGCCTTCCTCTAATCCGAACAAAGACTTCTTTGGATTCAATGAAATCCCGAATTTTCTACATTTCTCAAACACGCATCTGAGATGCTGCAAATGTTCTTCGTCAGATTGGGAGTATACAATCACATCATCTAGGTATATAAATATAAATCTTCCTAGTTCGTCCACAAAAGCAATATCCATTTCCCTTTGGAAAGTGGCACCAACATTCATCAAGCCAAAATGCATCTTCACATACATGAAGGTTCCCCAAGGTGTGGTGAATGTTGTCTTCTCTTGATCTTCTGGGTGAACCAGGACTTGGTTGTAACCCGAGAAACCGTCTAATAAGGAAATCATACTAGACCCAACTACCTTTTGCAAGATATGGTCCATTTTGGGCAATGCGTAATTGTCTTTAAGAGAGACTTTGTTCAGATTTCTGAAATCTATGCAAAGTCTGATCTCACTGGTTTTCTTCCCGGTAGGAACTAGGTTAGAAACCCATTTCGAAAATCTCAAGGGGACTATAATTTTTGCATCATACATCTTTTTGATTTCTTTTTCTATTAGGGGAAGCAACTTGGGATTGATTCTCCTAAGTTTATAACTGAAAGGTTTGTGTTCTTCTTTTATGGGAATCCGATGTTGTATGATACTGGTGTCATAGGATTTTAAATCCTCATAGCCCCAGGCAAAAACATCTATATATTCCTTAAAAAGTTCAATGTATTTGATTTTTTATTCTAGTGGCAGAGATTTAGACAGTTTTATCATTTTGGGGTTTTCCTCTATTCCTATGTTGCACTCTTCAACCACTTTACCACTAGCTTCAATTTTAGGTTTTTTGGCTACGTCGTTAAAACCAAACAAATCTTCCAACGAAACTAAACCTCTAGGTAACACATTATTTTTCAACTATAGAATATCAGAATCTACCTCATATTCATTAAACTCTTTGGCATCTATTTTATTTACACTACCATCCTCAAAAACAAATTTATTTACAAATTCATCATCATTTTCTAAATCTATGTTTGTACATTCGAAATCATTTTTACATTGTAGAAAATCTTCGATCTAATCATAATTTCCAAATACCTGCCAATATCTGATGTTGTCAAGAACGATTGGTCTACACTTGACCTCCACTGTGTACTTATGAGTGGGACGAAAAGGGATTTTACAGGTAGTTGCTGACATAGCCAACCCATCTGCAAGTATATTTTGTCCCCTAGGCATTATCTGCATGTCAATCTCAGTAAAGCATTGAAGAGCATCTAAAATAACATTCCTATAGGCTCTAAGCCTGGGATGTTTTGTTGCATACTCACCTTTGATTTGCTTGATAATCAATTTAGAGTCACCCCTTACCATTATCTGCTTGGCACCAACTTTCTTCAGTAGTTTCAAGCTAAGCATCAAAGCTTCGTACTCGGCTATGTTGTTAGTGCATTAGAAGTTCAGTTTATAGGAATGGCTCTCTGAATATCTTGATCTGTGATTATGTAACCAAACTCTAGCTCCGGCTCCCTCTTTGCTTACTACCCCATCAAAGTCCATGCTCCAAAAATCTACTGGCAGTTCCTCACTTTCCACAGTTTCGACCTCTCTTGCCTCAATGATTTCTTTATTTTCCTTTGGATCAGTTGTATCACTTTCCAGCTGGGCAATTTGTCCTTCCAGGTCATCGTCATTGTATAAGATGAAAGAATCCAGGTCAGAGTGTGCTGAGTACAGGGGGTAATTATGAGGTTTTTCTTGACTACTAACCATGTATTTCATCAAGGTTTCCCTGTACAGTCTTCTTTGTTGTCGAAAGACTGGAACAATGGCATAAGACATGTCTAGCTGCAGAGTTCCTTTCATCTTATCTCCCCATGACCTTGATAGTAACATACTGTACTTTGTGGGAATGTCCGCAACTACTATATCCATTACCATACTCTTTGCCAGAATTTGGGCTAGGGTGATGCATAAGTCTTTGATTAGGCCTATACATTTAACCTTGCTGGAATCAAAAGAATGCAAGTCCTTGTAGGGTCTGGTGACTTCGAGTCCCAACTTTTCCATCACTGCCTTGGGCATCAGGTTATGAGAGGCACCTGAATCCAACATAACATTGTGTAATATCAAGTCGTGGATATCTAGGCTGATGTAAAAAGGTACGACAGCTCCATCATCAGTCTAACCATCTACTTCGGGAACAAAAAGGAGCTTTGGTCAATCATCAACAAGATTTACTGTGTCTGAATGATTTGCAAATCCAACATTCAAAGTCTTAGTACCTATCTCAGGTTCAATGCTTAAAGCTTTAATCACCTGCGACCTGTAAGCATTCTCGTTCATTAATTCAGAGAGGGGAATGGGAATTTTCAATTTAGCTAATTCCCCTTCAAGGTTGAATGTAGTGGAAAGTTTGCTTAAGGTCTATATTTCTGGTTTATCTGTTGGAACTCTGTAGCCAGATGCCCTTAGTTGGATTGTTTGATTGATTGATGAAACTTCAGTCTGATTTGTTCTTTGTAGAATCTCTGGAGATTTTGGCGTAGAAGATTCAACATTATTTCTCTCAAGGATCTTCTTGGGAGGGTTTTCTAAGGTCTTCTTGGTTTCGACTATTTTCTTTGTTTCATTACCCTTCTTTGTTTCAATAATCCTTGTAACACCTTGTTTCCCCCAGATTGTAAATATAACTAGACTGGCCAAGGACTATGGCAAACTGATAAGTATGAAAATGTGATGTAAATGGACCTGCAGGAAGAGGTCAATGAATGTGAATAATATTTTGAATTTATTGTAGACTACTGAGAGGGGATGTGTAGAAAAGAGACCACGATGGCGGTGGAAGGCACCTGAAAAGGTGGTGTTAACTTCCACCGAGAATAAAAATACCGTATTTGGACTCCACAGGCCCGGAGAACCAAAAGTGGCTCGCTGGCACTGAAATTCAATGCCTCGCAGGCTGGTAGGCGGGTGGCTTGATGAGGGATGGGATGGTGAACCGCCCATCCGTAGAGCCGTCAGGACTGATCGGCGCGAGGGTAATCGTGCCACACACAACCTCGCGAGAGGATAAGGCGTATGGCAGAGACGATTGACAAAGGGGACGCGAGGGGAACTCTGGCGAGGATTACGCAGAGTGAGTGATAGCAGAGAGGAAGGATTGCAACCTTCGCTCCTGGTCACTGGCAGACGGAGAGACACAGTCTCAGAGCATCGTGGTCTTAGCTCGGGGGTGGCTAGTGGTAAATCCTTTGGGAGTCGTTGAGCCTACGGTTGGGTGGAAACGAGCACCCCTCTCAGTAGTCGTGCCCACTTCGGGTGTTATTTCTGATAAGTATTTTTGTGTATTGCATCTTGAAATTCATATACTGATATACATATATACTCACAGCACTGTGAGATTGTGAACGATTTTAGTGTAAGAATGTCTGTGAATGTTTGATAATAACTAATGGACCTATGCTTGTAATAAAGGAAGTCGTGCACGACTCACGTCGATAGAAAAAAATCTAATCATGCCCAGGTTGAACTAAGTCAGGTATCCAGTCTGTTCTCGGGAATTTGTTTCCCTTATCTGTATCCAGGAATGGCCCGAAATAGACCTCTTCACGGAGATTTCCCCCCTCAGAAAGGTTTACCCAGAACCTGGAAAAAGGGTGTGAATGTGCAAGTCTTAGCAACCCTATGCGAAGAGGAATGTCCCTCTTGAAATCCCGAAGTAGCCGCATAAGGATAAGTTTTGATCAATGGATGAGATCCTGTCAGGAAGTCTGCGGTCATTCACGATCGTTAAATCGAAGGAATGAATGAAGGTGTAAATTGCCTTAACCCTTTTTCCCTTATCTTCGTGAATAGTGAGGAAATCCGAATCGTAGAACCCCAGACTCCATGAGAGCATCTGGACCGTTGGTTTTTCCACGTCCAAAGGGCAGTAGGAAAGGGCGCGGCATCGGGATCGATCTGAACCATCAGATCTTAGCTAGGAAACCCGACAGTCGTTAGATCTATAGGGAGATAGACGAGGGTTAAGCCTCGTGAAGAAGTCCAAAAGTTGGACGCTTTAAGTCGCGAGCGGCGAGGCTACGAGAGGATCTGAGCCGTCCATCCGAGGAGGACAGGTAGCAGAGATCCAGGGATCTCGTGAGCTAGGGGCTCGTGGGGTAGAAGTCCAAAAGATTGGACGCTTTAAGTCGCGAGTGGCGAAGCCACGAAGAGGATCTGAACCGTCCATCCGAGGAGGACAGGTGGTAGAGATCCAAAGATCTCAGGAATTCAGGACTCGCGAGGTAAGAGCCCAAAGTTTGGATGCTCTAAGTCGCGAAGCAACGAAGTAGCGAGAGGCTGTGAGCCGTCCATCTGGGGAGGACAGGTGGCAGAAATCGAGGAGATCTCGCGAACTCGGGAGCTCGCAGGGTGAACGGCCAAGTATTTGGTGTTAAAAGTCGCGAGACACGAGGTCGCGAGTGGCGAAGCCACGAGAGGATCTGAGCCGTCCATAGTTGAGGACGCGTGTCAGGAGATCCAAGAGATCTCGTGAACTCGAAGGCTCGCAAGGTAAGAGCCTAAAGGTTGGGCGCTCCAAGTCATGAGTGGCGAAGCCACGAGAGGATCTGAGCCATCCATAGTTGAGGACGCGTGTCAGGAGATCCAAGAGATCTCATGAGCTCGGAGGCTCGCGAGGTAAGAGACTAAAGGTTGGGTGATCAAAATCGCAAGTAGCGAGGTGTCGAGAGTCGAGCACGAGACGACACCTAGCAAACCTTAAGGTGGGGTCCGCATGACTGACGGGTGGACACAAATTCGCCTAGAGAAGGGAGTCAATGCTTCGATTGACCTATCGTGTCTCGGGAGATCGCAACAGGAGAGCACGAGAGTTTGACTCACAAACTCACGAGGGTGCGAGTTGCGAAAGGCATTGACGTTTAAGCCTAGCCTACTGTTACATGTGGGGAGGGCGCTCACTAAAAATGGGAGCTATACCCATTTCGTGATCTCGGGCATCGGTGATCTGTGAAAAAAACTCGAGGGCCTTTGATTCATGACTCGCGAGGTCGTGAGTTGTGAAGGGCACCTGGTTTGTTTGACCTGTGGCCCTAACCCATGATCACAGGGAGGTGAACTTGGAAGAACTAACCTGCACTAGACCCCTGTAGGGCTCCGGGAGTTCTCATTACTGAGAAAACAACGAAAATTTTGATATTAGGTAATGGGTGTGTTACAAATTGGTATCAGAGCATGGTTACAACACTCGGCCTGATTGGGCTCATGCACGAGTCGCGCATAAACCGCGTTCAAAGCACTCCTATGAGGAGTAAACCCCTGACTTAACTATCTTACCCAGGATTAAGAACCTGGAAAATGAAAGCCCGATTGTGTGTGCATGTGAATGAGTTATGAATTTATGCACCCTTTGTAAAAATGAATTTAACTCTTAACTAATAGTCAGCGTTTGTCTTTTCTATCAAGCGGACGATCAACCGCGGGAATCTACAAACGCAGAAGAATGGTGACTCACCAAGAGGTGGGAGAAGGCTCCAACAACAAAGACGAGGAGTCTGATGAAAGAAGAGCAATAGGAACCCCTCCAAACCTAGCTGAGACAGTGAGGAGTCTCAGGGCCGAATTGCAAAGCTGCAAGGCCGACAATGAAAGAATGATGAAGGAACAAGAAAAGCAAACCGAGATTAATGCAGTTCTACTGCAGAGCTTATCCGACCTACAGCGACAGATGCAACATGAACCTGAGATGCATAATCGTAGTCGTGTCAGCAGTCACACTGAGAGGAGCACATCCAGAAAGGTCCACCCCGGAGGTAAAGGACCAGTGCCAGACGATTCCACTGAGAAGGAAGTTGGCGATTCAGAAGGATCTTCCAGCAGCAGGACCAGTTCCTATTCTCAAAAGAAACAAAAGAGGCAAAAGACTTCCAAGAGTCATAGATTTGAGGAATTCAAAAAGGCCAAACCTCCCTCCTTCGATGGCGAGAAAAAGAAGGGAGAGGAAGCTGAGGCTTGGCTACTTGGACTGAAGAAATATTTCAGAGTCCATGATTTCTCAGAGAACCTGAAGGCCCGAGTGGCCACTTTCAATCTAAACGCAAAGGCTTCCATTTAGTGGGAAGACCTTAAGAATATGAAAGGGGTCCGCGAGGAGGACCTGTCTTGGAAACGGTTCGAGAAGTACTTCCGGAAGAAGTATTTTTCGGAAAGGTATTTCGACGAGAAGGCTAAAGAGTTCTATGAACTCAAACTGGGACAACTTACTATGGAGGAGTATGTCAACAAATTCCTTGACTTACTGAGATATGTCCCCTACATCAAAGCAGAGAAGGCAAAGGCCCAACGCTTCATCAGTGGGCTACCCAAAGAATACCGGAACCGAATCAAATTCGACGAGCCAAAGACCTTAGAAGACACCATAAGGAAGGCAACATATTGTCACGAACAATATGGACATTGGGTAGAGCCTCGTGGAGACTGGAAACAGAAGAGTGGTTCGAGATTTCAAAAAAAGGGAAATAAATCCTCAGGATTGAAAAACTACAAGAAGAACCACAAAATGAACTTTCCAACCCGGAGTGTACTCCAACAGAACTTTCCCTCGGTGGATGGAAATAAAACTTTTGGACCTATACCAGTAAAGACTGATAACCCAAAAAGGAAACCTTTGGAATGCTGGGATTGCGGGGAAGAGCATCTCCGGAGAGACTGTCCACTCCGACAATAGAACAGTCGGAAAATTTATAACATGCAGGAAGCTACCACGGTCGATGATGTGGCAAGGAGTGTGCCACAGATCTATGCAGCCTTGGATAATAACCAAGCTGACCACCAAGCTTCAGTGGTGGAAATAGAGGGTATGATCTTCAACCATCTGGTATCTATTTTGATTGACCCTGGTTCAAATTTGAGTTATATAGCCCCTAAAGCTGTTGATAAGTGTAAACTACAGCCACAGAAGCAACCTAAGCCATGGTTGGTATAGTTAGCCACTGGTACCAAAAGAAAGGTGGTAGAGGCCATACCAGCCTGCCAAATAATGTTGGGTAATTTCCCCACACAAGCAACCCTTAATGTATTACCCCTGGGATCATACGATCTGTTGATCGGTATGGACTGGCTAGCAGCCCATAAAGCCAAACTGGACTGTTACAATAAAACCTTAGAATGTGTGAGCAAGGAAGGAAAAAGGATAACCCTTCAAGGGATCCAAAAACCGGTCTCGGTGAGACAAATATCAGCATTGCAAATGAGGAAGTATTGACGAAATGGATGTCCCCTATATGCAGTACAGGTGTTGAAAACAACCGAAGGTGTGGACCCCAGCCCTAATGACCACCCTATCCTGAGAGAATACCGAGATGTGTTTCCAGAGGAGATACCGGGTCTACCTCCGAGAAGAGATATTGACTTCTCAATAGAACTCGCACCAGGAGCAGTGCCAGTCTCTAGAACACCCTACCGGATGAGCACGCCTGAGTTAGTTGAACTCAAATTGCAATTAAATCAAATGATGGACAAGGGTTATATTCGACCCAGTGTGTCCCCATGGGGAGCACCGGTCCTGTTTGTGAAAAAGAAAGATGGTACCTTTAGACTGTGTATAGATTACAGACAACTTAATAAAGTAACCATAAAGAACAAATACCCTTTGCCCGGGATAGATGATCTATTCGATCAGTTGGGAGGTGCGTCTGTTTTCTCAAAGATTGACTTGAGGTCAGGGTACCATCAAGTCCAAATCAAGGGTGAATACATCCATAAGACCGCTTTCTGGACACGGTATGGTCACTATGAGTTTGTGGTAGTACCATTTGGGTTAACCAATGCCCCTGCTACTTTCATGTGCTTAATGAACAATGTACTCAGTAAATTTCTAGATAAATTTGTACTGGTTTTTATTGATGATATCTTAATCTACTCTAAGAGCAGAGAAGAACATGAAAAGCATCTTAGACTTGTGCTGCAAGTGCTAAGAGAGCATAAGCTCTATGCTAAATTCATCAAGTGTGACTTCTTTTAGAAGCAAATACACTACTTGGGACATGTTCTGTCCAAGGAAGGGGTAGCAGTAGATCCTAACAAGATCAAGTCTATCATGGAATGGCCTACCCCAAAGGATGTCTCAGACATTAGATCCTTTATGGGATTGGCGGGATATTATAGGAGATTTAGAAAAGATTTCTCCAAGATTGGTTGTCCAATCACTGCTCTCCAGAAGAAGGGAACAAAATTTCTGTGGACACAGCGATGTGAGGAAAGATTTCAAACCTTGAAGTATTTACTAACCCATGCACCTGTGTTAAAAATCACTGACCCGGAAGTTGACTTCATTGTGTGCACAGATGCCTGTAAAGAAGGGCTCGGGGGAATCCTTATGCAGGAAGGAAAGGTGATCTGCTACGAATCCAGAAAATTGAATGAACATGAGGTCAACTATGTGACTCATGATTTAGAATTGGATGCCATAGTGCATGCCTTAAAAATGTGGAGGCATTACCTCCTGGGAAGGAAATTTGTGCTTATGACAGATCGTTGTGGATTACGATAGCTATTTGACCAACCCAAGCTTAATGCTAGACAAGCTAGATGGATGGCCCTCCTTAGCGAATTTGACTTTGAAATCAAACACATTAAAGGGAAGGAGAATAGGGTGGCCGATGCCCTTAGCAGAAGCATGAGAACAATTCACCTGGCAGCAGTGAATACCTGCGAGACAGATGTCAAGCACAGAATCAAGGAGGCACAAGAAACAGATCCTTTCGTCCGAGATGTGTCCCTGTACCTACAGCAAGAACCCGCTGGAGTAAAATATGAAGGCTATCAAATGATCGAAGGAGGTCTACTCACCTACAGAGATAGACTGTACATTCCCAATTGTGACGACTTGAAGAGATTCATCATGGATGAACTACATAAAAGACCCTACACTGGTCACCCAGGATACCAGAAAATGATTACTGCCACCCGAAAACAATTTTACTGGCCGGGATTGAAGAAGGATGTAGTCAAGTATTTGGCCCAATGCATAGAATGCCAACAAGTTAAAGTAGAACATCGACACCCAGCAGGACTATTACACCCTTTACCCATCCCAGAATGGAAATGGGGAACTATCTCCATGGATTTTATCAGTGGATTACCAACTTCCACCAAACAGAATGATGCCATTATGGTAGTAGTGGATAAACTGAGCAAGTCCGCTCATTTCATCCCCGTGAAATCGACCTGCAAGGCGATAGATATCGCACAAATATTCATGAAAGAGGTGTTCCGACTGCACGACATGCCGAGGGAGATAATATCTGACAGAGACACAAAGTTCACTTCCAATTTCTGGAAATCACTGATGGCGGGTTTGGAGACCAAGCTGTTGTTTAGCACCGCCTATCACCCT
>ML784149.1:481052-492346 GCA_009831015.1 Picea engelmannii | reverse complement strand
GGACCTGTAGCCTATCGGCTAGCACTTCCTCCCACAATAAAAGCACATAATGTTTTCCATGTTTCATTATTAAAGAAATATGTACATGATGTTAATCATATAATTGACTGGTTTGTGATCCAGGTGGAACCGGAGGGAGAATTCCTACCAGAACCCCAATGCATATTGGACAGAAGGGAAACCCGACTTCGAAACAGAACCATTGCACAGGTCAAGGTGCAGTGGAAACATTTTGGCCCAGATGAGGCGACATGGGAAATGGAGGATGCCATAAGACAAGCATATTCGATTTTGGTTACTTCTGTACATGTAATTCATGTTAGTAGCTAAGAACATCGAGGACGATGTTCCTTTAAGGGGGAGGGAATTATAACACCCTGTTTCCCCCATATTGTAAATATAACTAGACTTGCCAAGGACTATGGCAAACTGATAAGTATGAAAATGTGATGTAAATGGACCTGCAGGAAGAGGTAAATGAATGTGAATAATATTTTGAATTTATTGTAGACTGTTGAGAGGGGATGTGCAGAAAAGAGACCACGATGGTGGTGGAAGGCACCTGAAAAGGTGGCGTTAACTTCCACCGAGAATAAAAATACCGTATTTGGACTCCACTGGCCCGGAGAACCAAAAGCGACTCGCTGGCCCTGAAATTCAATGCCTCGCAGGCTGGTAGGCGGGTGGCTTGATGAGGGATGGGATGGTGAACTGCCCATCCGTAGAGCCGTCAGGCCTGATCGGCACGAGGGTAATCGTGCCACACACAACCTCGCGAGAGGATAAGGCGTATGGTAGAGACGATTGACAAAGGGGATGCGAGGGGAACTCTGGCAGGGATTACGCAGAGTGAGTGATAGCAGAGAGGAAGGATTGCAACCTTCGCTCCTGGTCACAGGCAGACGGAGAGACGCAGTCTCAGAGCATCGTGGTCTCATCTCGGGGGTGACTAGTGGTAAATCCTTTGGGAGTCGCTGAGCCTACAGTTGGGTGGAAACGAGCACCCCTCTCAGTAGTCGTGCCCACTTCGGGTGTTATTTCTGATAAGTATTTTTGTGTATTGCATCTTGAAATTCATATATTGATATACATATATACTCACAACATTGTGAGATTGTGAACGATTTTAGTGTAAGAATGTCTGTGAATGTTTGATAATAACTAATGGACCTATGCTTGTAATAGAGGAAGCCGTGCACGACTCACGTCGATAGAAAAGAATCTAATCATGCCCAGGTTGAACTAAGTCAGGTATCCAGTCTGTTCTCGGGAATTTGTTTCCCTTATCTGTATCCAGGAATGGCTCGAAATAGACCTCTTCATGGAGATTTCCCCCCTCAGAAAGGTTTACCCAGAACCTGGAAAAAGGGCGTGAATGTGCAAGTCTTAGCAACCCTATGCGAAGAGGAATGACCCTCTTGAAATCCCGAAGTAGGCGCGTAAGGATAAGTTTTGATCAATGGATGAGATCCTGTTGGGAAGTCTGCAGTCATTCACGACCGTTAAATCGAAGGAATGAATGAAGGCGTAAATTGCCTTAACCCTTTTTCCCTTATCTTCGTGAATAGCGAGGAAATCCGAATCGTAGAACCCCAGACTCCATGAGAGCATCTGGACCGTTGGTTTTTCCACGTCCAAAGGGCAGTAGGAAAGGGCGCGGCATCGGGATCGATCTGAACCGTCAGATCTTAGCTAGGAAACCCGACAGTCGTTAGATCTATAGGGAGATAGACGAGGGTTAAGCCTCGTGAAGAAGTCCAAAAGTTGGACGCTTTAAGTCGCGAGTGGCGAGGCTACGAGAGGATCTGAGCCGTCCATCCGAGGAGGACAGGTGGCAGAGATCCAGGGATCTCGTGAGCTCGGGGCTCGTGGGGTAGAAGTCCAAAAGATTGGACGCTTTAAGTCGCAAGTGGCGAAGCCACGAAGAGGATCTGAACCGTCCATCCGAGGAGGACAGGTGGTAGAGATCCAGAGATCTCGGGAGTTCGGGACTCGCGAGGTAAGAGCCCAAAGTTTGGATGCTCTAAGTTGCGAAGCAGCGAAGTAGCGAGAGGCTATGAGCCGTCCATCTGGGGAGGACAGGTGGCAGAAATCGAGGAGATCTCGCGAACTCGGGAGCTCGCAAGGTGAACGCCCAAGTATTTGGCGTTAAAAGTCGCGAGACACGAGGTCGCGAGTGGCGAAGCCACGAGAGGATCTGAGCCGTCCATAGTTGAGGACGCGTGTCAGGAGATCCAAGAGATCTCGTGAACTCGGAGGCTCGCGAGGTAAGAGCCTAAAGGTTGGGCGCTCCAAGTCGCGAGTGGCGAAGCCACGAGAGGATCTGAGCCGTCCATAGTTGAGGACGCGTGTCAGGAGATCCAAGAGATCTCGTGAGCTCGAAGGCTCGCGAGGTAAGAGCCTAAAGGTTGGGTGATCCAAATCGCAAGTAGCGAGGTGCCGAGAGTCGAGCACGAGAGGACACCTGGCAAACCTCAAGGTGGGGTCCGCATGACTGACGGGTGGACACAGATTCGCCTAGAGAAGGGAGTCAATGCTCCGATTGATCTATCGTGTCTCGGGAGATCGCAACAGGAGAGCACGAGAGTTCGACTCACAAACTCACGAGGGTGCGAGTTGCGAAAGGCACTGACGTTTAAGCCTAGCCTACGGTTACATGTGGGGAGGGTGCTAACTAAAAATGGGAGCTATACCCATTTCGTGATTTCAGGCATCGGTGATCTGTGAAGAAAACTCGAGGGCCTTTGATTCACGACTCGCGAGGTCGCGAGTTGTGAAGGGCACCTGGTTTGTTTGACCTGTGGCCCTAACCCATGATCACAGGGAGGTGAACTGGGAAGAACTAACCTGCACTAGACCCCTGTAGGGCTCCGGGAGTTCTCATTACTGAGAAAACAATGAAAATTTTGATATTAGGTAGTGGGTGTGTTACAATCCTCTTTCGAGGGTTGTCATTTTCTCTCTTGCTCCTTAGGTTATACTACATGTGTACCTCCATAATAACATTCTCAAAGGCCTCCTGTTATGTTTCATCTGCTTCCTCATTTACCTATGTTTGTGAAAGAAGAAAAATCTCGTGCTCTTCCTGGGTGAGGAAAATGGATGCATCATCATGAATGCCCATGAGGTTTATATGAGTGTCATCGAATTCCTCGAGTACCTCCTCTCCATCATCAGCGTAATTTTCCTGGAGGGGTGGTCTGATTTGCTGATCTGCCCCCCTCTGTTCTCTTTGATCCCTGGGATCTCTTTGTCGGATCTGGGGCGGATTTCTTCTAAAGTTTGGGTTTCGAATTGGAGGAGTAGCTTGGTTATCCCTGGGAGGATTTCTTTCAGCTATAGTAAGTCTCTCCATTGTTCTAGCTAAAGAGTCTAATTTGGCATCTGAAGAAGATGTGGAAGGTTCCTCTTTGATTGTGACCCTTCTCTATGTTCTCTGCCTGGCCCTTCTAGCTAATAGGTTAGCGTCCACGCTTGCTGCACTTTTTTGCATGTCTTCCAGAGTAGCTAAATTTCTTTCCCTCAGCTGATATGACATATCAACATCAAATCCATCTGGAAACTTAATTAGTGCTAAGCCTTGAGGGGGTTTTATGTCAACTGGGATGGCGTTGTAAAGGTTATTGAACCTGGTGCAGCAATCCTGCACTGTTTCTCCCTGATTCCTCTTTATGTTCCCATACTCTGATAATATCTGGAGTGGATTTTTCTTAGCCTCCCATCTATCCAGAAAACTTCTGTGAAAAGCAGCAAGATCAGCTATCGAAACAGGACATAAGGCTTTAAACCATTTTTTAATGTCCCCAGTCAGGCTTTGTGCAAATAATCTCATTTGTACATCAGCTTCATCCACTTCCTGCAGATCAAAATAATCATTCATTTTGTCAACATGTTGTTGTGCATTAATAGAACCAGTATTGTCATACTGAGGGAGTCTAGTTTGATAATCTTGAGGTATGGCATGCAAAGGAGCAGCCAACACCAAGGGGGCATATCTCGCTGCCATAACTGGTGGATTAGCTTGAACAATAACATGTATGATTGGAGGGGATGTAACGGATGCAGTGGAGGATGAAGGGTTAGGCGGTGCAGAGTGAATGGTTTGAGGTTTCACAGAGGCTGCAACAATTGTTAAGGTAGAAAGTTCGACTGACTGTTGAAAATGAGCTCTGTCCAAAGCTTGATCAAGATTAGCCACCAAATCTTCTAAGTTATCAAATTCCTGGAGAAAAAGTTGATCAACGTCTGCCCTGGGTGAGAGAATTTCAGGAGTCTTAGGTTGCAAGATGGTTTGATCCAACACAATTTCACTTACAAAGCTGTCTGATTTTGTTCTAAAAAGGCTTTGTTCAAAAGGGATATAAAACTCAAGATCCTGAAGGGCAACTAGTTTTTCGGGGAGAGAAGGAGATCTGTGAAAGGAACTTTGACTTCCTGAACCTTCCGTAACGATTTTCTTTCTGATTAATTTCTTGGGATTGTCTATTGTAGTTGCAGGTTCTGGATCTAGATGAGATCTAGTAAAAATTCTTTTGGGAGCCAGAATTCTAATTTTTATTTTATTTTCTTTTGAGAAAAAAATTAAATTAACTATATACAAATCTTAACAACCTCTGAACATTATCTCTTAATATATTTAGATTTTATGACTTGTTCAGAAATAAGGTTTTCTTTGTATAGAAAAAGGAAATCGCAGGATTGGAAATCTGTTCAAATTCCCAAGTGGAGTCGCCAATTATGTTAGCACTCTATAAATTCCCAGAGGTTGTAAAAGGGTAGAAGAAATTTACAAGAGATAACCTTAACCAACCACTTCGAAACCAGTATCTAGCCCTGCCAGTTTCAGAGAGGGATCTCTCTGTAAGATTTAGCTTTGTTTGGATTTTCAGATCTTAGGCTAGTTAAAAAGAATGGTACCGAGTTATTTGTATCTTTTAATAAACTAGTTGAATGCCACTTACGCTTCCATTGGGCTATGGGGTCTATTTTATAAAAATGGAGATCAAGGAACAGTTTTTAGAAGATTCGTTTTACAGGGCAAGGTAGTGCAACTGCAGGATTCTTTAGAAATAAAATGATGGATTGCTGAAAAGGTGAGATATCAGTTAAAACAAAAAAGAAATTAAGAACTTCTTTGTTGTAACATCAGAAGGAAAACATTTAAATCTGTAAAAGATTAAGAACATAGTACACAATGTCAAATTCTGCAACTTTAACTTCTTTTAAAGATTAGATTAGAAAAACAACATGATAACTGAGAAAGAAAAACTTTTTATGAAGACAAAGGAAACTTCACCAACAACTAACACGCAAGAATCCAGTGAAATGTCTCTTTGTATTACTGGCACGACCTCTTGATAAAATTACAGATTACAGCTTGCTCGGACGTAAAAATCAACCTTTAGTACTTCAAAGTTTGAAGTATTTATAATCAAGATTACAAACGACCCTGTCATAAATGATCAGGACGTGGCAGATGCTATTTTTAACTATCTAGATAACAAGATGCAAAAATATAGGAACTGATGATGATGCATCGAATCTCTCATGCTGATTTTGGGGAAGACCGTTGGTGAGTCATTCATATGACTTTGACTGCATTGGATGCTGACTTGGATGAGACCTTTATCCTTATTCGATCAATTCACACAACTCATCCCATCTTTGTGTACCGGGGATGGTAGCTTTCAATAGCCGGCGATAGATTTCATCCATCTCGGTATACTTAACAAAAGTCGGCTTGGTGAGGAAAATGTACTTAATTTCGTGTTGTATGCTGAGGTCGGGCTGCAGAGTCTCCAAGAATGCTTTGTCTGTGATGCTGCCTTGTATCCCTGAGAATTTAGAACTGTCTTTGGCCATGGTGGCAATCTTTTGCTTATAATCGGACAAAGTCATCAATTTATCATTTAGGACAAGTAATCCAGGAAGGCCCTTTTTCTATAAGGCCTCAAGCTTGCTAAAAAATCTCTGAACTCCAATGTCCATGTTTTGAGCTTTCTCCTCCAATTGCAACATTAATCCTCTTTTGGTCAACACTCTTTTGACTTCGAGGATAGTTTATGTTTTGTCTTCAACTTTCAGGTCTTCAAGCTCTTCCTTGGTTTTTGAATTCATAAACTTGATGATCTCGTTAGCTGCGGAAGGCATTTCATCGAGCTCTCTTCTTATCCTGTCAATGGCCTGTCTACTCTTTAGAACCAGATCATGTTGCTCGAACATGATTTGCACCATGGGCCAAATTTCACTTATGGAGTTGGAGATATCTGTCCAGATATTTTCCTTGGCCTCTGCTAATGTCTTACCTGCCACTGTTTGTTTCTGAAGTTGTTGTATTTCCTGTTTGAGCTTCTCTGATACTTGTCTCTCAATATTGTATCTTGTTTGGAAGGAATACTTGAGTTCCTGGAGACTTTCAACCTCCATTTTCAACCTATTGATCTCTGTTCCTTGCAGAGTCATCTCCTCCATGGACTTTGCTAGCTCCACAGTTTTTTCCAGTGCTGTCAATGGAGTTGCCGATGGAATTTTTGTTGTAGTGGTTGTTGGCACAACTGTTGTACTGACTTCCGCAAGGGGAACTACACTCAATGGAATGACTTCCATCGGGGTTGATTGTTCCTTCTCTTTCACTAACCTTTCCAATTCTGCCCCCATTTCCTTGATCTGTGCATTCTGTTGCATGATTAGCTTCAACAATTCCTCTTTCTCGTCTTCTACCTCAACTATTTCTTTAGCTTGTGAATCCTCTATTGGTGGCAATTTCGGTTGTTTTCTCAGAGATGCAATGTCAACATTCTTTTTCTTTAACATCTCCTCTACTGCTTTTACATTCAAGGGATCATACCCAGTCTTGAGCACCAACTCCTCTAAGGATTTTATTTTGTTATCCTTTGCAAAAGAGGATATCTTTTCCAACTTCAATTAGGTCTGAACATTGTTTAAAGATACCTATAATTTTGCTGCCGTAGAGGAAGCATGTACCAATGTGGAGAAAACCATTTCTCCACTCTATCTGTGTAAATCCATCTGGTCAGCTGGATCGACTTGTTTGGTGTCAAAAACAATATTTGACCTCTTGTAGTCAGTGATCTCTTTGGGTTGAGGCACCTATGCTTGCAGAAATGCCAAGTGCATTCTTCCTTTCTTTGTGTCAAAGGCTGACAACAGTCTGTGTTGTGTTGTGGAGGTTTGCTTCTAGAACTGAGCATAGGTGGTGTTGGTCAACATCTGGTTCTTCTTTTTAATCATGTCATATTTTTCGAAAATGTTCAGAGGTGCAAATCCTTGTGGAGTTTGGGTGGTCACATCTATATCCGTCTGCTTCTTTGAAGAAGAAGTGGACACCACCTGATGTTTTCCCTTGATCACTTTGGCAGAGAAGGCTTCTTCCTCACCAGACATGTGAGTAGCATGAGTGGTTTTGGGTCTCTTGCTGTATACCTGAAAATCTTCTGCTGATACCTCGGTGATTGAAGGAGAGGCATCCTTTCTTGGCCTTTTTCCCTTTGGTACCTATGGAGTGGTAGTATGTGAAAAAGAGACCGAAGGAGATTCTTGTTGTTCAGTATCTACCAGAGTGTTTGCCTCCGACTCTGTCTGGTTCATGTACTTTTCAATTTCTGGTTTGAGGGTGTGAGCATAAGGTGAACTTTTGTTTTTGGATCTCATATCTGCAATGATCCCACTTGGGTCATAACGCCAAATGAAACTGGTACTAAATTTCATTTCCTTTAATAGTTTATCTGCCTTTTCCCCAACAACTCGACTGTTGCAGATAAATGGTCCTATTTGCCCTTTAATCCTCATCTGTTGTTTTTCCTCCAGAGACACAAAATGAATGTCATATGAATTCATCATTTGACGAATATACTCCAGTGTAAATATTCGAACAGACACATACTTGGGCAATTTGTATGGAGCTAATTCACACCCGTACACTCTGATCTTCGTGTGATTCTGGTATAGGAACCAATCCCCAGTCTTTGAGAGATTCGAAAGGTGTCGAACTCTTTGGATTTCCTCGTTTATCCTTGGTTCTGGTCTTCCACTGAGCATGCCTACCACTGGGTGATAAAATAACTTGAAGAATTGTTTGAAACTGAACTCAATAGAGTTTCTTCTGAGCAGCGACGTCCATAGAGTTACTGCTTGCGGTTTTCCGTCCTTGTCCATATTTTGCATGAGAAAGGAAAATTTGTCTGCTTGATAGAACATAAACATGTAGGCCGGTATTGAAGAATACTAGAACATGCCTTCTGTAGGGAAATTTGCTAGTTGCTTGTGCAGGTTCTCGTCCAAAAAACCGTTGTAATCAAACTGGGTGGCAACTTTCTCTTTAGCAGAGAAAATGGACAAGAAACCTAGGATAGGTTCATCCACCCATTCATCTGAGAAGTAACTGAGAAAACAACACAGTGTTGAGATAATCTGATTTCCCTTTTCAAAAAATATGGAAGAATGATAGGGAGGATTCTTCTTAGGGAATTGGGCATCTTTTGGGAGGAACAACTCAAAGATTTGTGCTCTTTGGGGAAAAGACAGGTTCTGATACATTTCTGTCAGTATTTCAATTGTGAGGGGAGAACGGGGTTTGGCCCTGGGTACATGCATCATTTGATCGATGGCCTCGGGTGTAACAAGGAAAAAGGTTTCTCCAGATGAAGATACTATGGCTCTCTAATCAAGGAGGTAGTGCCCTTGGCATTTGAGAGCGAATTCGGGAAAATGATAGACTTGGGGAAAAAGATACAGAGGGAAACTTAACTGCCAGAGCCCAATTTCATCGCTCTGATTGATGAAGGTGTCTTTAAACGATGACTGTAGCTCGGCGAAGTCGAAATCGGACCCGGTTTCTGAGATTAAATAGTCTTTGTCTACTAATGGGATCCGGTCGAGATCGACAGGAGGTGCGAGAAATGGATTTTCCTCCACATTTGACTTTTTACTTTTGGGCGCCATTGATTTCCACTAGTACCTGGACACTGAACACACGTTAGTAGGCGAAAACTTATGGCTAGATGAGATGTTATAGAGGCGAAGGAAAATGAGTCTCTGATACGCAGGGAGTGTGAGTGGAATGCGAATGACCGAAACGGGGTCGGAATTTAGTGAACGGGTGTTCGTTGGGCGAAAAAAGGACAGGTTAGGTCAACAACGGGTATGTGGCCAGTAATGAATGGCCAACGGGTCTTTTAGAGCGTGAGGGGGCAAGGTGAAGGACATCTAATGTGTGTACCCGGTTGACATGCATAATGGTGATTGGGGAATGAACAAAAAAGATATGACCTGTAACGGTTAGATGGAGGGGACATGTTGACGGGGTCATGAAATGGGATCTGCAAGGGGTGGTTTTGGGGTGTGACATCTCTAGATGATGGTGGTGAGTTGGAAAAATGGTAAGCCGTAAATGTTTTGAGTGGGGAGGTAAAATGGAATGAGATGATGCCATGTGGAGATGGGGCTCGCCTGGACACTGCTTCATTCCGGACCTCCCTCCCCCCCGCCGTTAAAGGTAGAAAGGTTAGGGGGGGTCCGGGATCTCTTGTTGACCGTTGATCTGAACATAGCTAGATCAACCGTTGTCTTGAACGCATTCTTTAACCGTCATGTCGGAACCCTCCCCCCCACCATTAAAAGTAGAAAGGTCGGGGGGGTCCGAAAATTCTTGTGGACCATCCATTTGCGCGCCGACAGGATAACCGTAGATCTGAGCGCACACTTTAATCACTTTTTCGGTCTAACGGTTGGGGGGGGGTGTCTGGATTCTCTTTAGAGCCGTAGATCTGGGCGCCAAAATCTTATTCGTAGATCTAGGCTCGATCTTTAATCTCTGGGGCACAATTCAGTATATGAGGCATAACCTAGGCTTAATGACCCTTTTTATGGGTTGTGTGCGTTGCTTCCCTTACTTTTGTCACCATGGGGTTAGAAAAACATTTCACCATCAAGATCATGCATTCTTCATCGATCATCTTACATATTTGATTGAAAGGAAACTAACTAACCTGTGTCCTAACCTACTCATTTGCACCTTTAGCTCAGCTTAGACTGTTGGGCTAAGAAAATACTCTACCTTGGGGCTATTTGACCAAGATTAGACTGTTTAGTCAAATTTATTCAGTAGCTAACCTAATTACTTGGCCAGGTTTAGGCAGTTTAGCCAAGCTTATTCACTAGTCCTAAATACTTAAATTTAAAAGACTTGGCCATGTTTAAACTGTATGGATCAAGTCATCATCATTTCATGGGGCTTTATCCCTTTTGTTTTATGCCCTCTTTTATTTTTCTCATTTTTTCTTTTCTTTTCTTTTTCTTTTGTAGAATGCAACAATATCTGCAAGTCAAATAACACTAAAGGAACAAAATTACAATCAACAGTTGATCCTATAAATTATAGGGTTATAACAGGCCGGACATGAGTGATGATGGGAACCTATGACACTACAACCATGGTGGTTGAGGGTGTCGAAGGAGTACCATTAACTATAGTGGGTATGGGAGTCAAAGGACTCCTAGTATCTTTCTGACTCGACTCAGTAGTCATACTTGTATGACCACAAGTCTGGTAGGTGGAGGTGTGTGTACCATGTTTGATAACTTTACACTTTTTAGAAGGCAAAGACTCAAGATGTGGTGGTAACCTTAACAAACGTCGAGACCTACAGGGAAGCTGGTCTAGCTTCACGATGACTCAAGACTTGAGATATAAAAATAAATCCTAAGGCCAACTAATAATTAAAGAGCACACCAAAATAAACAAAAGGCCAATATGCACACAAACATGATAAAGTGGCTGAAAGGGGCCTCCCTCCCTAAAGTAGGTATGCCTCGCCCAAGAGGGGCCTGCGACTCCTTGCCAAAGATCGAAGGTATCAAAATCAGTTACAAGGGCCCTCGTGGGCTTAACAACCAGTTGGTCAGATCCCCTAGAGAGGTAATACTCCATAAAGGTTGTGTGTTGTCCGACCCTTATCTGACCCAAGGTACCTGTAGAATAACCCCTGCAAGTAACCTATGTGGCTACCTATGTTAAGCAACTAAGCCACCACGATATAACCAATGCGCAAGCGAACAGTTGTAAGTCAAGTCCACTGTATAGGTAGGGTAACAAAGCCCAAAATCTCGAAAGCACTGCCTCTCACAGAGGTAAAGGTACTAGCAAGACCCCCATATACAAATAGATCCCCATAAATATCTCTGGTGCTAAGAAGGTATTGGGGGGATATCCCCTCAACCAACCTCTTGTGACCTCGTGCTTAACTCTAGTGTGAGCGGAACCTCTTGACGTCACC
>ML784149.1:443297-477980 GCA_009831015.1 Picea engelmannii | reverse complement strand
GAGTTTAAGGATAAGGCCAAGAAAATCAGACTCAAAATGAACAGAGGCTGTCAAGCA
Organism: Picea engelmannii; assembly: GCA_009831015.1. NCBI lineage: Eukaryota > Viridiplantae > Streptophyta > Pinopsida > Pinales > Pinaceae > Picea > Picea engelmannii. Next base: position 477,923 of record ML784149.1, on the reverse strand, counting down.
ATCAGACGACAAGAAACTTAAGATAAACGAGAGCAATCAAAGAAGAAAAGCACTCCAAACCCCGAAAAGAAGATTCAATCCCCAGTATGGTCGCCAATTTTATTATGAGGAAAATCACTCTATGGCATGGGGTAAACCACAACAAACGAAAATGACTGCAGAGATCAACTCAAATCTCAAGTATGCTATATAAATAAATATGCCAACAAGACAAGATAAAGAACCTACCTCATCCAGACATTCGATGAAGTCCACTATTGAGCACTTGACTCAAAGCAATACACCTGCAACTTGTCCTCAACAACCAAGATACAAAAGCATATGGTGATAACATATAAATTTAGCACATATAATAGCATAATCCATCAATATTCATGACAAATATGCCCATGGAATAAGAATTCATATATTTGCAAGACATTAATTGGACGAGAAAATAGTATTTCTATTAAAATGTAATCAACATAAGTGTATGAATGACAAACTTCTGTGTCGACACGTTCGGAACCGAGAAACTAAATTCCTTCTAGCTGAGCCTCCACCACTTCAATCCTCCACCAAAGGCATGCTCATGTAAGAGAGACAATGAGGTTCTCCATCAAATAGGGAAGAGCTTGGGGGCTAAACAATGTGATTAGACTTAAAAGGACAAAGGGATGCAAACTCAAAACGAAGTGAATAATTTCTCCAGAGTAACTTTGCTCTCAAAGTTGAATTCGTTTCCTCTTTCCATAGCTTGGATAAGGCCCATTTATAGCCTTCAAATGGAATTGAAGGGCTGAGTCGAAACGTTTCCAGTATATGGAAAGTCAAGTATCATGAAACCCGTGATGTGACATGGAAACCCGACACCATTTTTTAATTTTGAGCACAAAACTTGATGTACGCGGGCTGTAATGGTGCAACCTGTGTATACACATGCTGTATAGCTGTTAGGGTGCATATGTGTAGAAAAATATGTTTTTTAGCTCTAGGAACTGCAAAAGGGGACTTCAAGTCTGCATAGGGAAATGGAAAAGGCCTTCTGAGCAAGTTGCATGGGGTGAGACAAATCTTGCTATAACATTACCTCAAGGGGTAGATGCACTCCTCCTTGCTCCTCCTCATCTTCTCAACCAAACTATGAAACTTGACTAGAATTGATGTAGATGGAGAAACACCTCTGAATTTTCGCAACATATATCTGTAAATGATTCTTTCTCCTTATGCTCGAGACTAACCTTATATAGATTATTGGAAGAGGTTTGGGAGAGCTTGTAGATATTCTAGAGACCAATGGAGACTCAAATGATGTGAGTTCCAAGGTTCATGCCACAAAGAACTAACTCATCTCTCGTTTGCCTCTTCGAAACTCCGCGAATCTAAAAGGTTACAGAGGGTGTCGTGGGTTGCGCTATAGATGACTAGTGACTAGTAGTGAGTTGCACTATAGATGACTAACGACATGTCGCTTGTTGTCCATGTATGACTAGTGACACCCTTCAAAAATTGACTGAATCTTGAGTTGAAGGTTGTGTTTCAACTGTCATCTTCTGCTATGTTCCTCGTGACACCGTAGGGTGGAAATTAAGGCTATAACAATGTGTGAAATGCATATCTCGGGGAATTCCACTAGACACTTCCCCTAATTCAAAGGATGGTACCTAGAGTAAATTAAATTCTTCAGGGCTTAAGGTAGATATAACGATATCCTCATTAATAACTCAACATGTAATTTGCATGAGTGAATCCTAAAGCTCTAGTCTCATTGTTCTACGTTTTGGCCCTTGTCTAAGGATATTTTCTATTTAATTTTGCTTGTAATCCGGCGATAAATTGTTGGATCTACAGATTTGAGTAGTTAATTTTGTATAATCTATATGTCCCAAGGATTTTTCACCACGCTGAATCCTTTTTTGCATTAAAAAATACAATTTAAACAAAAAAAAATTATAATTTCGTACAGATTTATATCACTAGTTTCTCACAAAAAAAGCCAAAACATAGAATAATTAGACAACACCAATCCTAAATGAAAAAAATAACACTCTTCCTCTCAATTACCCTGACATGATATCCATCAAACTTATAAGAGTTACATTAAACTTACAAAGAATTAGTAGTCTTATCATATTAATATGAAACTTATAAGTATTACTAACGTAAATAGTGTTAATACGAGATCCATTAAATTATCAAACCAGGGTTTACTAACATTGGAAATCATACTCTACGAGGATCATGAACATGAGATTCATACCAACTAATTCTCATATGGTCAGCCATAGGCAACAAGCCACGTGGAGACTGAAAAAGTGTAAATACACACCGTATGTATGTGTGAATGAATGACTGCGGACCTTCCCCAGGAGTGATTTAAACTAACCAGGCGTATTACCCGTCCGTCTCACAGAAGCTGCCCAGGGTTTGAAGAAGCTACAGCCAATCTGTCCATCTAAAAAAAGGGGAATGTTCCGCGTCAAGAATCGATCGACTTTCCGCTATTTTCTCTCTCGAAATTAGCCGAATCTACCCGGCAATTTCGTTTCGGTAAAGGAATTGGCAGGTCTCCATTTTATCCCATCTGATTTGGTCGTTGTCCCGCAAAATTTGGTGTGTTTTCTAACTCCGGGGATCCATTCAGACATAGTTGGAGCAGACCTTGGCCGAAATCTTGTCCGAATTTAGGGTTTAGCTGTGGGAGCTTTGATACCCGGGGCATCTTGGCGGTGAATTTGGTGTAATAGGCCGCGGATTCTGCTAGATTCTATGGATCTGGGGCTGGGTGTGACAGGCGACATGGCGTCGGTGGATCCAGAATTGTTGCAGCTGCAGGACGTTCCTCTGCTATCACTGAAGCCTAATCCCTACAAAGCGCATATCGACGAGCTCTTCTCCCAGTGGCTTTCGCTTCCAGAGACAGCAAAAATGGTACCGCTTTCTTGTTTTATTTTTTCCTTCTCCTCTGTTTGATTGAACTTGATCGTTTGTCGGCCAAACCTGGCGGGTTTAATTCTAGACTCGACCTTTCTAATTTTTTTTTAGTTCTGGTTAAATAATCTCTTAGTCTGTAGTGGAGATCCATGACTATTAGGGCTTGGTGAGCTAGGGTTATTGACATGGCGATATGGGTTGGCAGCATTCGGTGATTTAAGGTGCCGTATCACAAAATAGATATCTAAAATGTCTTAAAATTAGTAAAGCCGCAGGGTTCGAACTTTTTAGATACGAACTACCTAGACACCTCTGTTGAACCCTAGAATCTGCGGCGTCGATGGAAATTCTCCAAATCACGGATTGCCACATTTTTAAGCAGCACCTTTAGAACCATTCCGAGAACTGTAAAAGCCAGTAGTCTAACCTTTTGTTTGCCCCGAGAGAAGGCATGTCCTACACGTACGGCAAAGGTTCATCATTTTTATAATGCAAGTTACCATAATGTTCTGATTCTACCATCATGTACAAGAATTAATACTCTTCCATAATCCCCAAATAGCTAATATATTTGTATAAGTGGCAGGTATAGAACGGTGACCTAAGTGTAACCTAACTAAGGTGTTTGAGGCAACGGCTCATGAATGCACAAAGCTTGCATCTTATGCAGTCACGGTGTTACGTGTCTGGACTCTTGTCACATGGTCCGTACTGAATAGTTCACCAAGGCTTCAAATTATTGAAGGAGTGCGTTAAATGTCAAGTACGTTTCAAATTAAATTTGAATAATATGATAACCTAATTGAAAATTTAAACGGTTTCTTCATTCACCTTGCCACGGGGAAAGTAGATTTTACTAGAAAGTGCCTCGTATACCTTATCTGTGTGATATGAAGCCATGCATAGCCTAACAATGCCAATGGCTTTTTCGTTTCCTTTATGTGGAAACTTGGGAAGTCGTTGTTTCCAAACTTGTGACAGTCATGGAAAATAATTGGCGAGTAACCATTCTAGAGACATTGACTAGACAGCATAGCTTAATATTTAGATAAAATATTCTCCATAGTCACAGCAATGGATATGTGGGCATATACAACCTTGGCGAGAATATTGTATTTTTCAATATTTGGCAATTTAGAAAAATGATCTGAGTGTGTTTCTGGGATAAAGGTATTAGAGTTTTTCTGATTCAGATTCTGTATTTTGTTCTCAGCATTATATTTCAAAGTATTAAAGAAGATATCCCAGCAAAGACTTCCAAAATATTAGTCATTGTGAACAGTACAAACAAAATAAGCCACAATAAATCAAGTTGACTGTCATAACTTATAAGCTACTAAAGCTTCCTCTTTGTATCATATTTCAGAAATTTGTCTGTGGTTGATGATTTTCTTCCTTCATAAAATGAGAACCCTTTGATGACTTCAGGAGATCATTATGTAGCCAATAAATGTGCAGTGAAATCCACCTTGATTTCCTTCAGTTATAGAGAAGGTGATACTTACTTCGTCCTTGGCAAAAACATAGAATAAAATTATTTTCAAACTGTCAATAGAAGATCTAGATGTTTGAAAACACTATCAAGTCAGACATATTGCGTTTGATGTGTTATGAAGCCACCTCGTGTTAAAGTATGCATGTATTATGCTTTATTTGGGATTACCCCATCTCTACCAGATGTGTTTTGGCGACCACAAAGGAAAATAAATTTATTCTAAAGTCAGGATGTATTACCCTTTGTTTGGGATTATCTCAGCTTGATGTGTTCGGGAACCACAAAGGCAAAGAAATTTACTGTAAAGTTAGATTATCACAGTGAAAAAGAGGGATACGAGAGAATACTTGGCAAGAAACACTTTTAAGAACCATTTCAGTAGAAAACGAATACTCAGCAAAAAATGCACTCTTAAGAACCAATCCTTAGCGCATGATATTAAAGTACCTGACACATGATGCTATACTATAACAATCTATATTATTTTAGAGACTATATATATATATATATATATAGGCGAAGTAAATACAGATTGAATTTTGTAAATACGAAATGTGTGGAATGTTTGCCAGTAATATCCTCATAAAGGAATATAGCCTCAATGCCCACAGACAAATTTACAGTGTTCCACGGGTATGCATTCTGCAGGGTCAGGGGTGTGCCCCCCGTGCTTCCCATGCCCCTGGGATTGGGGGGGGGGGGTGCCTGGTGAAACATTTTTCCTTGCCCCCCATTTTGTGAAACTTGGCAAAAAGCACAGAGAAACATTTCACCAATGTGCGCGACGCGTTTTGCAAAATGGGGGGCTTGTAGGTGCCCCCTCCTGAAAAGCAGGATGCGTGGGTGCCCCCTCCTGAAAAACAGGATGCGTGGGTGCCCCCCCACAATTTTTTTTCCAGAAAACCCTAAGAGGACAACTAGCAGCATAAGGGGCCTAGCCCTCACGACAATTAAGTAATCGTAGTTTGCATGTGTAGTTTTCTGGTTCCTCTTTATTTTGTTGTATATGAAACCTATTTCCATAGTATTGTCTTTACAGTTGAGTAAGCAGTTCTGGATAAATAGTAAAGCTGTTGGCTTCAACCTTTTGTAAAAGAAGTCTCCCTGTATATGTGTAAAACAGGGGAACTAGTAAATGTTGAAAAGCAGGTCAAAGAACCTACAGGTATTGCAGAGATGACCTCGATAAATATTCAAATACGATAAATGATAAATCATAATAACAATGACGATTCGTGTTTGTATCATTTCGCCATTTTGAATTTAATATTTACATTGCACAATGATGAATTTACATGGGATGAACTGTTATGTTGGGATTTATGTCCTAATTGTAAATAATTTGGAAAAATGAACGATTGGTTAAAATGCGATACTTATCGAAGCAATATGGATTAATTTAAGATTTCTTGAAATGTACTGAAAAACTTTACTTAACGTTAATATTGAGAAGTAAGAATACTTGAAATTGCTATAAGCATTGTTTGAATAATGTATAGCTGCCAAAAGGAAGCCTATGAAACCATCTCTCCAGTGAGTTGATTCTAAAGAATTATTGGTTTGAAGCAAAGTTTCTATTATCAAAGGAGATGTGGGGATTACTTGAGTGGATGATACAAATTTTCTAAATTTATTCATATGCAGGATTTGTTGCTTTTGCAGAAAATACTATATTTTTCTTCATGCAATGGACGAAGTTATATTATGGCATTTTGTCTCATCTAATGAACAACAAATGGCAATGGATTGCAACTTGGAATTTTTAGAACCATAGTAAGTCCACTATCAATATAGACTTATCGAACCCTCATGAGTAAGGGCTTGTACATTTCTAAATGAGCCTCTTCTAGTCGTGAACATTGAAATGCATTCGATGATAGGACACCACTTAGTTTGTTTTTTGTTATGTGCGTATGTGTGTGTGTGTGTGTGAAGGTCCATCTTGTACCTCATTATTTAATAATTGAAGTTAGTAGCCATCATGCAAATATTTGCATGTGGTGTGAATTTTAAAGATAGAAGCGTGTGGTAAGTTCGCTACATCTCATTGTCTCGTGAACTTCATCATAAAATTTGAAATTATGGATCAAAGTCACCAGGACTGATTTGGTGCAAGGCCCATTTTGGCCTAATTATCAAAGCTGACCCGTGAGTTGGCAAAGTCTTCATGGTTGATCTGGCAAAGACTTGGGAAATGGAAAATATAAAAATTACACATAATTTCCAGAAAAATATATAATTTGCATTGAAATTTGATATGAAAGTTTACACTGTACATAATGCAAAAGTAACGATGATAAATAAAAAAATGCTATGGACCATGGCATGGAGCAAAATGGAAAAACTAATAAATCATATGATACAACGGAACTTAGAAAATCTTTAAAAAAATTCTTCCCCAGCTAAGAAAATGGTAGCTTTGAGTATAAGTTCTGATCTGTGCCCTATCTGGTGAAAAAATGAGCTCTGAAAAGTGTGTGCCCTAGCTGATTTTTCTGGTGAAAAATCTGGAAATGAAGTCTGAATTTTGAAACTGTGTTCTAGCTGGCAGCTGCCAGCCTGCCCTAGTGTTGGAGAAATGAGTTATGGACTCTGATACTCTGAAAATTTATGCCCTGGTGAAAATCAGACTAAAAGTTGGTGCAAAATTGTGCCCTAACAGCTAGGTGATGAAATTCAGGCTGAAAATCGGTGCAAATTTGTGCTCTAGCTCCTCCCAAATCACCTCTGAAAAAGACATACAACGTGCCCTATCTGCTGTTGTTGAAAATTTGTTGTATGTACTCTACAAGTGGCAGAGGTACATTGCTGTAGTTGTGCCCTTTCGGAATGTCAGAGGTGGTTTTACTGTGCAAATTTCACTGAAAAGCCAACTCGAAAATGAGCCCAAATGGCCACTTTTGGCCTTTTATATGGGAGGGAAGGGTTGACCCAGATAGACAAGTCTTGTCAGGTCTAACCCACATCTTCATAACTCTAGCTAAAGATAATCCAAGGAGATTAATGTGTTAGAACTGCATGAGATTGGAAAAATTCAATATGCCTAGGGGAATGGGTCCATATAATGGTGATGTGCTAAGGTTGATTAATGTAAAGGTTTCTTATATAATTCTGAAAATACAAGATCAAATTCAATAGACCATAGCTTTTTCATTTTTCAATGAAATTGGGTCTTTGACATACCACCATGTCACCTTCGAGTTGTTGAAATTTTGGTATGCTCGTTTAACCATAGACAATGTCATATCATTGTCACCCAACCATAGGCATTCACATATGCCACCCCCGAGCACACTAACCTTTACATAGAATAATTCCGGCAAGCCTACTCCAGAACCAAAAGATAAACCCTAGTTGCTAACTGCAGCAACAACTCAAGACAAGTAGAGCGCTCCTTCTCCAAGGGTAGCGCACAAGAGAGAGAGTCCCACAGAACAAGTACCATACACAGCTGCAGCAGTTGTAGCTGCACTACTCTCTCTCTCAAACTTGCGCAATACTTAGCAAGAATATCACCAAGAATATCATCAAGAAAATCACCAAGAGAGAGACCAAGAATATCACCAAGAAAATCACCAAGAGAGAGACCAAGACCAAGAGATGACCATGCGCCCTTATTGCTCCCCTTGCAGCTGCAACTGCAGCTCTCCACAAGACTTGCGCACTAATTGGGTGTACAAATAAGCTAAAACGTCCTCTATTTATATTAATCTGTCCAATGACTTTTCTGGCTGGGCCGACCTGATTTTCTGGTAATTATATTTTTTGTTTATCTTTTTACTGTGGAGCCGATTTGTATTTTTGGAATATAATATTCTAATATTATTTATTCTGCTAGGCCGACTTGTCTTCTAGGGTTTCCACACATCTGTTTAACGGTTCACTTGCTTTCAGAGTATTCTATTCTAAGTCATAGGTTACGCATGTAGGTTAATACCTCCCGCAACTACCAAAACATCAACACGGGTGACATTTTGTGTCTTCTTGCATTGTCTTTTGTCCTTGCTACAAATATACAAATTCATCCTCATTTTGGGGTTAGTTTTGGCTAATATTACACACATGGTTTTTTACATGGTCATTGGGAGTAAGGGAGACTTAATACTTAAAACTTTCTTTCTTACATCTTTGGGTCTCTATTCTCAATGATAGAACCTTGTTGAATCTCCGTTGAGGATTTCTTCTCCATACCTTTTAGGTTCCCATTTGTTATTTGCTACAATCATTTCCAACTCCATTGCTAGGGTTTAGAATCCTCACTACTATTGCAGTCTTGCATGTCAAGAATCCACTTCTTGGCATTACCCACCACACATGTAACAATATGGCTCCGACTTCACTATTGGATCCGGCAACATTTTGAGGGCATCATGAACTCTCCTCTGATGGGCTTCCCTTACATGTATCTCTATCCTTTTGTTTGCTTTTAAAGGATGGAACTTTCATGGATGATGAAGCACATAAATGTTTGAGGGTTTCAAACTCGGGTTTTCTTTGGAGTACTTTGTAGAATTCTACATATTTCTATGGGGGGAACTTTCTTGTCTAGGGTCATTTCTCTTATTACAATTCCTTTATTAGGTTTGCACATAATTGAAGAAAACAAGGAACCATGGACCTAACATATATGTGTTATACAAAATTTTATATCATTCAAAGACATGAATTGAGTTTTAACCAGTGTTACACTGAGGGTGGGGGGTGCATCCTCTACACTTACATGCTTTGGAGACGGGGAGATTCACTAGGGAATGTTTTGTTAAAATATTCGATGTACTCGTTTTACCATAGGCACACAACCACCCTCTAGCACCATAACCTTTTCTAGATAGAATGATTCCGGAAGCAACACTAGAACCAACAGATAACCAAGAGAGCGCATCTTTCTCCAAAGATAGCTCACTAAATAAAAAGTCCCAAAGCCACAGAACAAGAACAATACTCAGTTGCAACAATTGCCGTTGCAGCAATTGCGGTAGTTGCAGTTGCAGTTGCACTTATCAAGAATACCATCAAGAAATATCACCAAGAACACCACCAAGAGATACTAGAAGGTAGGGCTCACATCTTAGGCTAGATGGCGCTAGAGAGAGAGACCAAGAAACACCCTAGAATATCCACCTTTCATTCTTGCAGTTGCAGCTCTAAACTTGCGCCATCCTTGAGAGAGAGAGTGAAGGGAGTGTGTACAAATGAGCTAGATCATCTCTTATTTATAGTGGTTCTTGTCACTTGTCTGGGCCGACTTGTCCATTTAGAATCTAATACTTTAATATTAATTCTTTTACTGAGCCGACTTGTCTTCTAGGGTTTCTACATATCTGTTTAAGGTTTCTCTTGCTTTCGGAATATTCTATTGTAGCCAAAGATTATACATGGAGGTTAATACATCACGCAGCTACTGTAACAAACATAGCCATTGTAACACTACCTCCTAGCTAGGGAGGTATTAATTGTAATGGTCTTGAGCACAAATAGACCATTCTGCTAGTAGCATCATTATAGCCACACAAGCTATTTCATGATCACACAAATCAAACCACGAGCAACATCATCACTAGCTGGCAATCATCTCCAACACTAGTGGTAGTCTCCATGGCAATTAGATAGTAGCATATAGTGGTTACAATGCCATTTAATAGAACACAATTGCGTCTATCCATAATAGTACACAACTACTGTCCAGTGGTACACAACCACTCCTAGTAGCATACAACTACTAACCAATGACACACAGTCACTACCAGTGGAGCACATCCACCACAATAGCATACATCTACTGTCCAGAGACATACAGTCTCCACAACAATCAAATCATATCATCTGATATCATCCTGCATCAACAATGTCATCGGCTGCATCACCTCTAAGCCGTACTAGCATGATGCGAATGCATCATATCTAAGTTGTACTGGCATGATCTGGAGTATCATCTACATTGTTTCTAAGCCGTACTAGCAAGACATATTTAGCATGATGCTAAAGCATCATATCTAAGCTGTACTCGCATGATGTAGATCAGTGCCTCACCGTGTCATCTCTAAGCTGTACTAGCATGACATATCTAGCATGGTGCCAATGCATCATATCTAAGCTGTATGTCATATCTAAGTTGTACTAACATGATCATATTTAGCATGACACGAGCCATCTGCATCACCTCTAAGTTGTATGGTCATCTCTAAGTTGTACTAGCATGATGTCAATACATCATATCTAAGCTGTATGTCCATCTCTAAGCTGTACTAGTATGGCCATATCTAGCATGATGCGACTCACCAGCAGCGTATCTAAGCTGTACTAGGCTACTAGCCTGAGCATAACTAGCATGATGTCAATACATTATATCTAAGTTGTATGTCCACCTCTAAGCTGTACTAGCACGATGCACCTCAGGCCACTGTATCATCCACAATTCCAATCATCTATCTATATCTAAGTTGTACTAGCATGATGCAATCATCATCTCTAAACTGTACTAGCATGATACAGATCCGTAGCTCATCGACAGTGCACGATGCCACATATCAGAGCTCCCTCCCAACCGAGGAAGTCAACTCCTCCCTTTCAACCAAGGGAGCAATCTCCACGAGCCCCAACTTGTCCCTCAAGTATGCGAAATTTATCTTGGACAAAGGCTTAGTCAAAATATCAACTGTTTGCTCATCAGTGGAGATATACTGGAGAACCACTTCTCCCCTCTGGACTTTATCACGGAGAAAATAGTACTTGATCTCAATGTGCTTCGACTTGTCATGGAACACCGGGTTCTTTGAGAGCTTCACACAGCTCTGGTTATCACAATATATCACGATCGAATCTAGCACCTGATCAAACAGTCCATAAACCAACTTACGGAGCCACACTACTTCCGTACAAGCATCACAAGCTGCAATATACTCTGCTTTTGCAGTGTTGAGTGCAATAGACTTCTGTTCCCTGCTAGCCCATGATGTCATAACATATCCCAAACTGAAATACATACCAAGAGTGCTCTTTCTGTCATCTGCACTTCTTGCCCAATCTGAATCAGTAAATCCATGCAGATGTACTTCACTGTTTGAGGCATATCTCAAACCATAGGTTATTGTCCCACGAAGATATCTCAAGATATGCTTTGCAACTATCCAATGCTCATGTCTAGGTTCCACTAGGAAGTGGCTCAATGTGTTCACAACAAATACATCAATGAGCCAATCAACTGCCGATACAGGGACGAGTCTACTGGATTAGAATCAAAGTCTCTCAACTTCCTCATATCAGTCTCCATGGAAGTTGCCATGGATTTGCAATCCATTATCCCAAACTTCTGAAGGATCTTTACAACAAACTTCCCTTGCCACATGAAGATTTCACCACGCTTCTGCTATACTTCTAGTCCCAAATAATAATGCATGAGACCAAGATCCTTTATATTGAATTCAGAGGCTAGCTCCCTCTTACACTGAATAATGAGAGGCTCTGCACCAAGCTCTTGGAGCTTGCTTGAGTCCATACAAGGCCTTCTTTAATCTGCATACATCTCAGGTGTACCTCAAAACCTTGAGGTTGCTCTATGTATACTTCTTCCTCAATTACTCCATTGAGAAAAAACAGTCTTTACATCCATCTGATGTAAACTCCAACCCATGGATGCTGCAAGAGATATGATAGAGGTATATCTGGCAACTGGAGCAAACGTCTCATCATGGTCTTCTCCCTCTTGCTGGGAGAACCCTCTAGCCACAAATCTTGCCTTGTATTTATCGATACTTCCATCTACTGCATGCTTTATCTTGTAAACCCATTTTGAAGTTACCTCAGAGTTTCCTTCAGGTCTAGGCACAATTTTCCATACGTCATGATGGATTGATATTCTTCCATCATAACTTCCTTCCATTCTTTCTGCTTGTTCAACACTTGGCTTCTTTCCGAAGAAAGTTTCTTTTGGAGTCATGTTTTACAATATACGACGAGGACTTCCATTCAGAACATATACGGCTGCCATAGCTGCTTCTCCCCATAGAAACATGGATAGATTCTTGTCATTCATCATTTCCTTAACAAATTCTTCAATGGATCGGTTCTTTCTTTCTGCCACACCATTTTGTTGAGGATTATGTGGGACAATTAGCTCCCTCTTAATCTTGGCTGCTTCACAAAAGGCAATGAGCTTCTTGGAGGTGTATTCTCCTCCATTATCGAATCTCAAGATCTTTTATCTTCAGCTTAGACATTGGTCCACACACATCTGAGTGAACGATGTCCAAAACTCCTTTTGCTTCCATTAGAATTGGTACTTGGTGAGATCATCTGCCTTACCACTTGATGGAGTCATCTGCTCCATGTTTGCAATTGTCACTGTAGCTCCTTCTTAGAGCTATCGCTTGTGACCTTCCTGGAACAAGAACAAAAAGAGCAAAAATATTTCCAATAGCATTTTCATAAGAACATATCTAAGATAACAAGGAACATATAATTACCAAGGTGACCTGCCCAGGAACAAGAAATATCTCCAAGAGCCGTCGGAATTTTGCACTGCTGCTAGACTATAGAAAGAATCGCCTACAGAAGTAAGTGGTTGGTTGTACGTGGAGGCAACCGCCAGAGGTAAAGGGCTCTACAGAGTTGAGCGTCGACAAGTTCAAGGGCATGCGTGAAGTAGCAAGCTGCCAGTAAATAGAAGCAACCAACAATGACTGTAGCTTGAAGGTGCAACCATAGAGAAAGAACAACTTCCTGGTGGAGGAAGCTCCGACAAGGGAGATCCACAATGTAGGTACGGTCTGTGGTGCAAAGGTTGTTGAAGGAGCAACAAACGACAGAAGGTGACGACTGCAGTCACTAGCTAATGAAGGAGCAGTCGTCGCCGAGTAATTAGTAGCCACCCAACAAGGGATGACAAACTAGGCCAACAAGGATAGGGTAGTAGGAAAAATTGTCGGGTAGTGGGCAATAGACTAAGATAGTTGGGTAGCGCCCAAAAAGGACTCGGGCAACCTAGGAAGGACTCAGGAAACCTAGAAAAGCATCTGGGCAACAGTAGAAGGCTGCGGGCAGCTTCAGTTGGGGGTCTCGGCAGCGGACAACAAGTTTGCACGGCCAAAATTTGAGTTTTCAGCGGGTCGTGGAGATGGCTGCATCGAGATTGCGATTTGAGGATAGGTTGGATGGGGTGTCCAACTACAGCTCTTGGAAGGAGCAGATCATGTTGGTGTTGATGAAGAATGATATTTGAGAGTTTGCTAACTCCATTGTGGCCCCACCGACGGATCCAAAAGAGTTGGCCATCCATAAGCTAAAGGATGTGAAAGCTAGGAGGATTGTTGTAGATGGAGTGAAGGATCACTTGATCCCTCATTTATCGGGAAAGACAACTGCTAGGGACATGTGGGAGACTTTGAAGAATTTGTTTCAGAGCAAGAATGAGAATCGCAAGATGGTGTTGAGAGAGAAGCTCAGGGATACGAAGATGACAGGATCAGATACGGTGACGACTTATCTCATCTAGATCCGTCAGGTTCTAGATGAATTGGCAACAATTGAGGAGGTAGTGGATGACTCAGAGTTGGTGAGGACGACACTCAAAGGCTTCACGAAGGAGTGGACATCGTTCATCAAAGGGGTTGTGGCACGAGAGAAGCTCCTTGATTGATCAAGGTTGTGGGATGACTTCGTTTAGGAGGAACTTCGAGATCAAGAGATGTATGGAGACATGCATAAGAATGATGGTGAGAACCTTGTTCTTGCCAACCAGGCAAAGAAGGCAAGTTCAAGAAGTTTGCCAGTGGAGAGTCTACCGATAAGAAGAAGGACATAAGCAAATTCAAGTGCTATGCATGTCGCAAGTTTGGGCATTATGTAGGTCAATGTCTGAACAAGAAGAAGGGTGGAAACGAGACGCAACCAGAGGTAGCTGCATCGACAAAGGCTTAAGTGGATGAGTTTGCCAAGAAGTTTGAACAAATAAAGTTCTTGCTTGTTTCCTAGACTACCTTGGGCACCATATCAGTTGGCGCATGACTAATAGATAATGGAGCCACATGTCATATGACAGAAGCACGAGAGTTGTTTGAGAGCTTCATAGAGTCTGACTCAGATATGTATGTGGAACTTGGTATGGGGACCAAGCATGCAGTGAAGGGATTTGGGATAGTGCTATTCCAAATGGAGTCAGGAGGTGTGTTTAGAGTGACGAATGTGCTATGGGTGCCAGAACTTAGGAGGAGTGTGCTCTAAGTCTCAACGATTGAGAAGAAGGGATTTGACGTAGCGTTCCAGGATGGATAGGCATTGATTAGGCCTAGAGGATCTAGCTTAGATACAATAACTGTTTTTGGAGTTAGAGAGAGCAACTTGTATAGGCTAAAGGGCCAACCTATGCGAGCTATGACAAGCAACAGAGTGATAGAGGACAAGGTGCAGGTAGATCCGAAGGTTGAGCAGCTCACAGGGAGTCAACCTTCAGGTTCAGGTGGGAAGGAACAACCTTCCAAGTCTGTGCAAAAGAAGACATGGTACGAGATGACCATGTAGGATGCTTAGGAGCAAGAGGCTTCTAGGAGCATGATCAGAGGAAAGTCTTTGACGAAGGGTTCGAGCGAGATGGCAGGGATAGCTTTCGTGTCAGAGGGAGCAACAAATCAGGTGGATTGGAGAACATGCATGGTAGCATATCTGATAGCGAAGATAGAGCCACCTCCAGGTGGTAGAAATACCTTCCTCGCTAAGAGGGAGTGTTGATGTATTTAGCATCGGACAAGTACTTCCACATAGGCTTGGTGTCTAGCATGTGGAAGTCGTCCTTGTAACCTCTCAGAAAATTAGGAAATTCACTTTATGAGTCGATAATTAAAGTGAATGATCTTTTAGATTAATACGAGATTAATTAAGTTAAATGCCTAAGTTTGTTGGCATTAGTATCTTAAATGAGTTGATTAAGTCCCAACCGTTAGATCTAAAGTGAACGTGAGATTAGATCTTAGCTGTTGATCACTTTAGGAGATCTAGGGTTTTGGACTTAGGGTTAACTCAATGTAATAAAAGGCAGCTTAGGTGAGAGAATGAGACACACACAAAGAGTGAAGAGATCTCATTGAGTGTGTGAAGAGCAGTTCATTCAAGTGTGAGTGGGCAGGGCTGAGGAAAGGTGCAGAGGGGCATCAAGGGAGATAGCAGCCAGGTGGGCTAGTCTATTGCTGCATTGTATTCCTTTGATGGGCCATTATCCAAGGACGAGAGCCTAGGATTTTAATTAATAAAATCAAACTCAGATCTGGTTTTCCCTTTGTGGTTTTTCCAGGGGTGTTTACCTAGAAATATCTTGTGCAATGTGTTGGTTTTATTTTTATGCTTCCGTTGAATTTTAATGGTTAAGTAACCTAGCTGTGCTATTATTCAGTAAACGTGTTTTGCTTGGAATTAATGGTCGGGTGCTAGGTTTACAGGAATTAACACAGGCGTCGAGGAGTCTTAAAGGGAGGGGAAGGATTAGGAGCCAAAGGAGTGCCTTTGCTGGTATTCCTCCTATTGTATACATGACCAACAACATTGCTAGCAGGCTTCATGACTGTAGCCTAAGTGAGATCAAAAGCCGAAGAGAAACCACCAAAAACCAAGATGCTTTGGAAGTGCGCCACCCCCAATAGGAACAAAGCAATAAACCACACTAGAAACCTGTAAAGAGGGAGAGCCCACAATGGAGGATGGTCCAAATCTCGAATAGAGAGCAAGCTTTTGAAAACAGGGAGATGGTTTCATCTTCTGCTCTTGACCAACTCTAGAATCCCTTTCAAAGGTGACACTCCCAATCGAAGAATACCGTAGACTCAGAAAAGGTGGAAGACTTGTGTTATTGAGGGACATGACAACGCTAAGGATCAAGGGTAGAACCAAAAAAAGAGTAAGGGATCTGCTACTTGAGACAAGGAGAGGAACCGGGGTTTGAGATAAGGAAGAATTAAGGTTCTCTTCCTGTAGACCGCCTTTGTCACCCAGTGAGCTCAAATCTTTCACCAAGCCAACCTTGTACGAAAGGAAAGAGCCAGACCAAACATAAATCCATATTGTGAAACCATGGAGAAAAATACTAACCAGGAGAAATGAAACTAGCCTCCAATTGCATGATTTGAGCTCGATTCCCCCTGTTCTAGAGCAGACTGAGGCTATTGCCTTTGTTACCCCGTTTTCCTTATCAACACCATTGCAGGCTATAACCCTCACCAATTCGTTCCATGATTGTGAGATAAGCCATTACTTCGTCTTCATTATTCCTGCAACTGCCAACTAGATTACCCATTTCAACCATAAAATCCTCTATTACCAAACCAGTACAATCTGCACAACATCGAAGGGACTCGAGGGTGTTGTTCATCATAACCTCTCTCAACCACGTGGGAGATGTCATCTCTCCTTTGCTTGACACCCTATTTGTGGAAGGTGAAGATCCTTGTTACCATGCAACCAAATTCTCTCTCCCTCAAATACTAAATTCAAAGATATGGTCTTAATTATGATCATGTATACTTGATGTCTAGAATCATTTTGTGCCAAGGATACTTTCATAGATGGCAATACCTTTGGATATCAAATGAAGCTCATTACTAGATTCTTAAGTGGTTTATGGGAAGTTGAGTTGCATATTCATTAGAGACCCGGACTTCTCTTTAACATGCTGAAGCCGCTTCATATGTATATGGAGTTGGTTGGGTCTTTTCTTGGGGTTTTTTAGACACCTTTTGAAATGATTTTCTAAGTGCAATCATTATCTTTTTCCGTGGTAGGTGTAATCATTATCTATTAAAAATAGTGTTACATTTATTGGCCCGTATTGTGATATTGTTGATGATTGCAGCTTCATGAGACATTCTCCAAGTCATTCTCCTCTGGATTGAGTTGAGATGATCTGTGAGAGAGCCCATGTGATGGGTGTGTCATACTCCTCTGGACTGACTTGAGATGTCGTGTGGTCTCTTGTCGTGCTTCTCTGGACTGAGTTGAGACGACTTGAGATGGTCTTTTGTCAGACTCCTATGGACTTAGTTGAGTCGACTTGAGATGGCTCTCCAGATAGTACTCTTATGGACTTAGTTGAGTTGATTTGTTGAGAGTGACGTCCCTGTGGCTGAGCACAGGTGGACGTGTCCCTAGTGGCTGAGCACTAGAGGATGTGTGGATCCCTTGCTATATTGTCTATTAGTAAGATTTACTGTATAACCCAAATTGCGTAAAGGGTACAAGTCGGCCCCACCATGTAAAGATAATTAATATTGTGTAAAGATTAATTATATCATTGAGTTATAGAAGTCGACCCTATTGTCCCAATAGACACACCTATTGTTGTGTTAAGTCTTGTATATATAAGAGAGTAGATCCCCATTGTGGATCACTCACTCACACTTTATTGTAACATTCTCTCAAGCTACTTGTACGGCTGAAGTGCACACTTCTCCTAGGCGCAAGTTTCAAGGTCATAGAAGCACCCTCTTGTGTGCTCTAGGGTTTATGGTGTGGAGGATCTTCTCTTGACTCTATAACAAAGGATTGCTAGGTTTTTCCCTTGATTGAGAAGGGTTTTCGTAGGATAACTTCTTGTGTTCTTGTGCATGGTTATTCTTCTTGTGATCTTGGTTACTGCAACTATTGTACATTGTATTGCTGCATTGCTTATGGTTCAAGTTCATGCTAAATTGAAAAGAAACTACATGTGCTTGAGTAACCATTAAAAATTCATCAGATTCATCAGGATTTCGGTTTTAGGGTTTCTGCAGCTTGTTGGGGTACTCTTGCAAACTTGATGAGGTTCTTTTTGACTATCTAAAGGCTTATTGTTGGCAGTCATAAGTCCAATGAAACCTAGGGTTTCTAGCCTAGCCTAGTCATTAGGTTTTCTAGCCTAGCCGTTAGGGTTTGTGAAGAATCCGCAAGCCATGAGGAGAACGATTACCGATGAAGAGAAGGATGATTGGAAGGCAGACAATGTCAAAGCAAGGAAGATAATCATCTATTCAGTAAGAGATCATCTACTACCTCACATCTCTACCCTGAAGACAACTTATGAGATGTATGATGCATTGAAGAAGATGTTTGAGAGCAACAACACAAACATAGCTCTCACTTTGAAACCCCAACTTCAAAATATCAAGATGACAAAAGCTAACACCATTGCTACCTTCTTCATGAAGATTTCAGAGATGAGAGATCAACTAGGTGCCATTGGAGAAACAACAACAAACATCGAACATGTCATGATTACTCTCAATGCTCTTCCAAGACATTGGGAACCATTTCTTTGAAGTATCAGTGGAAGAGCAGATTTACCTGAATTTGATCGTCTATGGACAGAGTGCACTCAGGAGGAAACCGGACTAATAGCCAGAGGAGTGCAAGACTCTCATCGTGATGACAATCAAGCTCTTGCCTCTCATGCAAAGAGAGGAAGAAGAAATAAAGAAGTTTCAGCAAAGCATTCAAAGACAAGAAAACTTCAACAACTTCAGGTCATGAACATAGAAAAGACATTTCAAGGATTCAGTGTTTCAGATGTGACAAGTATGGACACATTGCAAGAAATTGTCTTACCAGGAAGAAAGGAAGACAACATGCATCCACTGTCGATGTTGATTCAGAACCACCTTAGAGAAATGAAGAAATAAAAGATGAAGCATTCTTCTTGATATCAACACTCTCAGGTACGGTTCCTACAGATAGTGATATTTGGTTGATTGACAGTGGTGCTTCCAGACACATGACTAGATATAGAGAACATCTTACATACCTTGTTGAGAAAGAGTCTCGTCTACATGTTGTGCTTGGTGACAATGCCAGATATACTGTGAAGGGAGTTGGAACTTCTTCTTTCCAACTAGATTTTGACATACCTCTTCAATTAAGTGAGGTACTATATGTACCTGGGATGAAAAGGAACCTTGTCTTTGTTTCTGCCTTATAGGATAAAGGCTATAAGGTTACCTTCTCCGAAGGAAAAGTTCTTGCATGGCACAAGAACTCACACAGGGATTCTACCTGGGTGATTGGTGTTCGAGAAAACAGTTTGTACAGATTGACTGTCCGACTAGTCCAGGCCTTGTTACATGATACTATCAGCTTGAGCGAGCTATGGCATAGGAGACTTGCTCATTTACATTATAGAGCCCTTCCTGCTCTGGGAAAGATGGTGACAGGCCTTACAGAGATGCATATCGAGCATGATGGCGTTTGCAGAGGTTGTGCTCTTGGCAAGAATGTCAAGGGGTCCTTCTTGAGCAGTGACAGTAGATCCAAGGGGGGCTTAGACTTGATACATACAAATGTTTGTGGATCCATGACTATTGCTTCCTTGAACGAATATTTGTACTATGTGCTCTTCATCGATGATCACTCTCGGAAGACGTGGATTTACTTCTTGAAGACCAAGGATGGAGTCCTTGCTAGATTTCAAGAGTTTAAAGCTCAGGTTGCGAACCTGATCGAGAGGAGGATCAAGGTGCAAAGATCAGATAATGGAGGAGAGTACACCTCCAGGAATTTCAGCGATTTCTGTATTGAGGTAGGGATCAAGAGGGAGTATATTGTTCCTTATAACTCTGAGCAGAATGGGATTGCAGAGAGGAAGAACATGACTATTGTTGGGGCAACCAAAGTGATGATACGTGATCAAAATCTACCTATGATTCTGTGGGCAGAGGCATCCATGACAGCTGTGTACGTTCAAAACAAGAGTCCTCATAAGGTTTTGAAGAATATGACTCTCGAAGAAGCCTTCACCGGAGTGAAGCCTGAGGTTGGACACTTCAGGATATCTGGGTGTCCAGTACACTTTCATGTACCCAAGGAGAAGAGAACCAAGCTAGACCCTTCAGGCAGAAATGGTACATTTGTAGGGTACAGTGAATCTTCGAAGACATACCAGATAGACATCCCTGGTCATAGACAGATCGAGGTTAGCAAAGATGTCACTTTTGAGGAAGAGGTAGCCTTCCAAAGATCTAGAGAATCTCAGATGGAGATTGACAGTGAGAAGAAGGAAGAAACAATACCTTCTCCCCCTTCAGCAGTTCAGAGGGAGACAGTTACACATCTAGTTGATCAAGTTGATGTTCCCAGAGACATTGCAGTAGGCTAGAAGAGGCCTGCATGGGCTCGACAGACTTTGCAGGAGGCAGAGGGACATGCAGCTCCTGGTGGTACATTTCGAGAGAGCAAGAGACCACAGAGATTTTCGAGCTATGTTTCGGCTATGAGCCACATCATTGATACTGAGCCTTCTTGTCATGGAGAAGCAACAGGTTAGTAGGTTTGGCAAGATGCCATGACCAAAGAGTATCAGTCCATCATGAAGAATGATGTGTGGGATATTGTTCTGAGACCAGAAGGGAAGTTTGTAGTGACTTCCAAATGGATCTATAAGATCAAACATGCAACTGATGGAAGTGTCGAGAAGTACAAAGCGAGATTTGTGGCTAGAGGATTCTCTTAGGTGGAGGGAATAGATTATGAGGAGACATTTGCTCCTGTTGCCTGATACACTTCCATCCATACGATTATTGCTCTTGCAACATCCATGGGTTGGAGACTACATCGGATGGATGTGAAGACAACCTTTCTCAATGGAGAGATTGAGGAAGAGGTCTACATCGAGCAGTCAGATGGATTTGTGATACATGAGAAGGAGTCTCATGTGTGCAGGTTGAAGAAATCCTTGTATGGACTAAAGCAAGCACCTCGTGCTTGGTATGAGAAGATTGATGCATACTTGATGAGTTTGGGTTTCAACAAGAGTGTTGTTGATCCCAACCTATACTATCACATTGTTGGTGACGAGTGCCTGATTTTGGTCCTGTATGCTGATGACTTATTCCTCACCGGTTCAGAAAGCCTCATTGTTGAATGCAAGCGTGCATTAGCTTCTGAATTCGAGATGAAGGACCTTGGTATGATGCACTACTTCTTGGGACTAGAAGTGTGGCAGAGGACTGATGAGATTTCCCCGGGTCAAGGAAAATACACAGTGGAGATATTGAAGAAATTCGGGATGACAGACTGCAGATCTATGCCTACACCAATGGTGATGAATCTGAAGAAGATGAACGAGGCTTCTTCTGATTCAAGGGAGATTGATCCACATCTTTACAGACAACTGATTGGATCATTGATGTATCTGGTTAACACCAAACTTGATATATGCTATGATGTGAGTGTACTCAACTAGTTTATGAGTCAGCCGAGACAGGCACACTGGATAGCAGCGAAGCATGTGTTGAGATATCTACGAGGCACAGTTGGTTGTGCCCTGAGATATGCCTCCGATGTAGACATGAGATTACAGGGATATGTCGATGTAGATTGGGTAGGGAGCGCAGTCGACCGAAAGAGCACATCTGGTTGTTGTTTTAACTTGGGATCTGCCATGGTTTCATGGTGCAGCAGGAAACAAAGTTTTGTGGCTTTGAGTACCGCAGAAGCAGAGTACATTGCATTATGTGTGGCAGTCTGCGAAGCAGTGTGGCTTCGCAAGCTCCTTACAGACTTATTTGGTCATGAGATGGATTCCACCGTTATCCATTGCGATAATCAAAGCTGTGTGAAGCTCTCCGAGAATCTTGTGTTTCACGATAAATCGAAACACATTGAGATCAAATACCATTACATTAGAGATATGGTGCAAAGGAAAGCAGTACATGTGCAATACCTTTCTACACACAAGCAAGTTGCAGATGTCTTCACCAAACTGCTTGCCAGGATGAAGTTCGAGTACTTTCGTGAGAGATTTGGCGTGGTGGAGAATGCCTCCCTAGCTAAGAGGGAGTGTTGATGATTGCAGCTTCATGAGACATTCTCCAGGTTGTTCTTCTCTGGACTGAGTTGAGACGATCTGTGAGAGAGCCCTGTGATGGGTGTGTCATACTCCTCTGGACTGACTTGAGATGACGTGTGGTCTCTTGTCGTGCTCCTCTGGACTAAGTTGAGACGACTTGAGATGGTCTCCTGTTAGACTCCTATGGACTTAGTTGAGTCGACTTGAGATGGCTCTTCAGATGGTACTCCTATGGACTTAGTTGAGTTGATCTGTTGAGAGTGACGTCCCAGTGGCTGAGCACAGGTGGACATGTCCCTAGTGGCTGAGCACTAGAGGATGTGTGGATCCCTTGCTATATTGTCTAAGAGAGATTTACTGTGTAACCCTAATTGTGTAAAGGGTACAAGTCGGCCCCACCATGTAAAGATAATTAATATTGTGTAAAGATTAATGATATCATTGAGTTATAGAAGTCAACCCTATTGTGCCAATAGACACACCTATTGTTGTGTTAAGTCTTATATATATAAGAGAGTAGATCCCCATTGTGGATCACTCACTCACACTTTATTGTAACATTCTCTCAAGCTACTTGTATGGCTGAAGTGCGCACTTCTCCTAGGCGCAAGTTTCAAGGTCATAGAAGCACCCTCTTGTGTGCTCTAGGGTTTATGGTGTGGGGGATCTTCTCTTGAGTCTATAGCAAAGGATTGCTAGGTTTTTCCCTTGATTGAGAAGGGTTTTCCTAGGATAACTTCTTGGGTTCTTGTGCATGGTTATTCTTCTTGTGATCTTGGTTACTGCAACTATTGTATATTGTATTGCTGCATTGCTTATGGTTCAAGTTCATGCTAAATTGAAAAGAAACTACATATGCTTGAGTAACCATTAAAAATTCATCAGATATATCGTGAGTGATTCCCCAATCCAATAATATTGGTGATAATTATTTTGATAATTTCAATAATTATCTCATGTCAATGGAAATTATCGCCCTATCCACATCAATCTCGCCTTATAACTCAATGCTTGGTCTTTTAACCCTCATTTTCCAAAAGTGAGTTAGGGGAATGGACTCTGAGGGTACCGTGACCATTTTCCATCAAGTAAACAAGGGGAAATCCGTTGTTTTCATTACCATGATTCATCTCGTGAGATACATTCATTTTTGCTTTGATGTGATGTTATATCATCCCGTCTGCACTTATGATTCAAGACATATGCCATATTTCAGTATTGATGTTCGATGTACCTGTTGACACTTTATATTTCTTATATATCAATTTTATTTTCATATTTATGTACTATTGTGTTTGTTTGATGTTTTTCTGCTTTAGATGTTTAAAAAATTTAAAACAAAAGATTATTTTTGTATTTTTTAAAGTTTTTCCCATTTTTTGATATTTTCCCTAACAATGCTACTAAGTTATATTTCGGACCCTCGGTCAGAAATTCGCCAAGATGATAAATGTAACATTGATGTGATAATCGAGATGATAAATGTAACATTGATAAAAAAATCTAAGTTCTTTTTCTCCTATTCTTAAATTCAATCATATGTATATATTGGTATCTTGGAAATGCCTTTTGTTTATTTAGAAGATTTTTTAGTGTGGGCTTCACCTCATACAACCAAGACCATTCTCTTGTTGACTTATTGCTTATACGTTGTTGATGATCTTTCTTTATGTGATTTTGGATTGTTTCGAATCTAGATACATATTAAACATTTTCTTTGCTTGCCTCCTTTATTTGATTTTGATGATGTTTTGTTAAAAATGGCTTCTAACTCTAAATTTGTGGAACGACTTTTTGTCTCTTGAGCAATGCTTTCTCATAGAAAAAGGTCTTTTGGAGCTTTGTTCTATACCTTAAGCATGACCCTTAGCCTTCAATGTAGCATTCATTGTTTTTTTAAAGTATAACATGATATGTGAGCCTCAACTTTGAAATGAAATTTGATTTTGGTGAAAGGAGCCTTTGATTTCTGGCCATTCCCAAGTGGATTTGCTTTGTCTCACATTAACTAATTCAGTTTGAACATTCCTCCTATGATTCTTGGGTGCATGCATGGGAATCATTTTATTTCACATTTTTTTGGGAAAGGATGGTTGGATGTATATTTCCTCCACTTGTCGATTCTCTTACACCAAACTTTCCTCAGATCTTAAAGAGGAAAATGAGCTACATAAATCTCGTCCTTAAATAATCTATTGGATGCACCCAAGCTTTTGATATTGCACTTGTGCTTGTTAGCTTTTGGTTGCTTTGAAACTTGACAATGCTTTTCACCTAGCTAGGGGAGTGCTTCATGTGATGCAGAGGGCTTGTGGTTCCCTAGCCCCTTTGTTGTATTTTAGTTGACTTACATTTGGAGAGCTTAGTTTGTGTAAGCTTACATTGAGGTTACTGCCAGGGAGGCACACTTCTTGATGTGGTAGTTGGCACACATGTGGTGGTCTGACATCTTCTACAAGGACGCGCTTGTTGAGAAGGACTGGGTGCTTAGGACATGTGGAGTAACCACCTTGGAGAAGGGTATTGTTGGTGTTTACATGATTCTCAGATCTGATAGTTATTGCCTTATGATTAATAACAAGATTCACTTTCGTACAACAGTTATCATAGAATAACTTTACATTGAATATCTCAACTATAACAATGCAACATAAATAACTGTTAATATTTTTGGTGTAACTACGAAAGATATTCTTGTATATTCGTCTTGGTCAAACCTTTAAAAGGTCATTGTAATTATATTGTATAAGTCGACTCAACATAAATTATTATATTATTGGTATTTTACTTATAATTGTAAAAGGGCTCGTTGTGGCTAGTCGGCCCTGTTTTTATGGGTTAGTTAGGTCAAGAGTCGTGTCTCTTCAAGAGACACTTTTGTGTATAAATAGAGGATAGGTTCCTCCCATTTAGCACTAGCATATCCCTGTGCATGACCAATCTGGGAGAACGTTTTCCCGATGTTGAAACATCAATGTTCATCACTAGCCAAATCAACATGGCTAATCTTGTGTATCATCCTCCTCAGCCAAGTCAACATTGCCACTCTGGGAGGATATATGCAATCTGCTCATCTGTGGATAAGTACTGGAGCTTCACTGCTCCCTTCTATACCATGTTTGGGATGAAGTCCTGCAAGAAGCTTCTGAAGTTGCACCACTTCACGATTTGTGACACTGGCTGTGACATACTCTGTCTCTGTTGTGCTAAGTGCTACAGAAGCCTGCTTCCAGCTTATCCCAGAAATCGTAACTGATTCCAAGTTGAAGCATTTCCCTGAGGTGCTCAATCTGTCTACTGCAGTCCCTGCTCAATCGGAATTTGTATATCTCTGCAACCT
The DNA here is from genome assembly GCA_009831015.1 of Picea engelmannii. NCBI lineage: Eukaryota > Viridiplantae > Streptophyta > Pinopsida > Pinales > Pinaceae > Picea > Picea engelmannii. Next base: position 452,381 of record ML784149.1, on the reverse strand, counting down.
CACTTCATCACCTGAGACAAATCATATCCAACTGTACCATGCTTCGCTGCCATCCACTGGAACTGCCTTGGCTTCAACCAAATACTGGCTCAGGGTGCTCACTGTAAAGCAAATATCTGGCCTGGCATTATCCAGGTACATCAAGGATCCAATCTACTGCATGTACATCGTGGGATCCACCAAATCTAAATCTGAAGTAGAATCACTCAACTTCTTCAGATTTGTCATCATAGGTGTAGTCATGGACTTGCACTCCATCATATCGAATCTCATCAGTATCACTTGAATAAGGAAGATCTCATTTGATCTTGTCATACCTCTAATCCTAAGAGTACATCTAGCCAGGATCCTCCATCTCGAACTCTGAGGCCAACTCCCTCTGCCACTGGAGTAAGTCTTGTTGTCCAGTCTGCCTCACTGGCTACTCCCTCTGTGACTAAGACAAAATCCATACCCAGTCCTCCTGATAAGCTGCCTCCTCTGTCACTGTAGCAAGATCACATCTCTTAGAAGCCTCTTGTCTCTGAAGCTTTTGTCTAGCCTTCTTAACTCACGACACCCGTCTGTTAGTCTTGGGAGAGATGTCTCTCTCCCACTTAGATCTGAGGGGGGAACTCCCTCTGAATAATCGACTCTCTCTTGAGCCAACTGACTTCCTCTGAGATCAGGCTCACTGTGTACATTCTTGGTTAAAACCAAGCTCATCAAGTATCCATCGATCCTGGAGTACCATGCTCCCTCTGAAATATGACTCCCTCTGAGTCTGTATAATCTCTTGAGCCATCTGCTGCCTCTGCATCTTCGAAAGTCTGATCTCCAATGAATTGTTCTAGGAGGTTGCTCCTCCCTACTGGATCATGAAGGCTAACTCCCTCTGAACTCTAGCTTCCTCTGAACTGGTACTAGGTGGGGTCGTCTGCCTCACCATTGGTGGAGCCACTTGCTCCTTCTCATCAATCTCCATGTGGAACACTTTGTATCCCACAAAAGTATCCTTCTTTTCGGAAGGTTCTAACCTTGTCTTCTTTGCCTTCGGTATATGGATGTATACTGTCATGTATACAACTCCAAGTTTGGATAGCCTGCTCCATGTCTCAAACTAGAGACCATCTAATCTGTTGCCTCCTACAACTGTCACTATAGCTCCCTCTTAGAGCTATCACCTATGACCTGCTTGGAACAAGTGCAATAACAAAAAAAATAGCAGACAAGAACAATATTCTTATGATAAGGAAATAGGAACAAGAATAAAAAAATGGGAAACAGGAACAACACTTTTCCAATGTTGTTGCCAATCATTCCTCTGTGGTAACCTGCCCGGAACAAAACAAGAACAAAAGACAGGAGCAACACTTTTCTAGTGTTGTGACCTCCATAGTAACCTGCCCGAGACAAAGACAACAACCAAGAACATCTCCTAGAAGAGATTGATTTCATCTTGTAAATAAGTGCATCATTAGTACCAAACAGTGAGCATTTACACAATGATCATTGTACTAACAATATTCAAAACATTTGATAACAAAAGTACTTAGCAGTAATAGATCTCTAAAGACTGTTGTCCCAGTTTACAACATTTACTTAAGATGCAACAATATAAAATATCAAACCTGATATGCAAACCTGGAGTCTTAATTGCTAGGGAGGGTGCGCTATTCCTTTGAATGCACTAGATCCAATGATCCCTTTGGGTCATTGCTTGGACAAGGTCCCTTGTACATCCCCTGCAAACACCCTCATACTCTGCTAAATGATATAACTTGGAAACATATATAAGTGCATACCTCTGAAATTTGTAGCACCATCCAACTTGTCTTCTAATCTCAAGGTTTGCACAACTGGCAACCGCAACTGGTGACTGGTAACTGCAACTGTATCTTGCAACTGGCAACTGGGAACTGGCAATTGCAAGTGGAAACTGCAACTGGCAACTACAACTACAACTGTGCAGTGGCAATATTTCAAGTTTCAACTAGCTCAGATACCATGTTGGTGTTTACATGATTCTCAGATCTGATAGTTATTGCCTTATGATTAATAACAAGATTCACTTTCATACAACAATTATCATAGAATAACTATACACTGAAAATCTCAACTATAACAACACAACGGAAATAACAAGATCTAGAAATATTAACCATCCACAATAGACACAAGAAGACAACAAGAACACAAGAGTTTATTCTGGGAAACCCAAACTTGGGAGAAAACCCAACAATCTTTCTCTAGAAGAATTCAGTCCAAGATATTACCAATACATCACCATCAATAGCCAAAATACCATACAGAGAAGTTCCTCCCCAAGGCTAGCATCACCAAGACCTAGCTCCTCAATAATATGACCAAGAATAACCAAGCAAGAACTTCTCCAAGTGTGGCGCACTCTCCAAGATAACTAGTGACCCAAAAATAGCGAAACTTCCAAAACTACAATTGCAACTGCCTTGTGTGCACTACAGGAGAAGTTGTCTGACTGTCCAAATGAAATGAGCCAGTCCTGTATTTATACTAATCTAGGCGCCAGTTTGGGGCCGAATTCTTATTTTTGGTTCTTCAATTACTTTATTATTTTTCTTGTGGGGCTGACTTCTCTTTCTGGGTCTCCAACTTCTTCCCGGGGCTTCTGTAATGGTGTAGATGGGTCTTCTTGTACTTTCTTGTGGAGAATGACTGCCCAAAGTTGCAAATCTCCAACAAGTATTATGCACTTGGAAGTTAGGCAAGGAGCCCTAAGAACATTGGACCACCTTGAACATATGTTGAGGTGGAATGCTTGAGTTCACACCATCTTGTTGAGAGGAGTTCTTGACATGTGGACACCTTGAGTTGGAGGGTGCACCACCTTGCGGTTTATACAAACCCTATTGTGACATGCATCATTCATGCTTAGTGTAGCGCTCACTTGGGGCTTTGTTGTCAACTTAGCCTAGGGTTTACTTGTGGACTTGGTCCATGTATTACTGTTGGCCTCCCACACATAATCATATACAAAGGGAGGAGAGTGTACTTGTTATAACTTGTATTGTGTCTTAGAGATGTGATAGTTTTGGTGTGATGCTAGTGATTGGAGGATCTTGGAAGAACAATCATTCACTCTTGTAACAAAGATTGTGCTTGTGTGATGCAAGTGAAGAGTAAAGCTTGTGAGATGCAAGTGAAGAGTAAAGCTTGTGAGATGCAAGTTTGGATTTAAGGATTGGATAGTTGGTGTGATGTTAGCTTGTTGTTGAGCTCTTGTAGAGGCTGGTATAGGCTATAGCTTGGTGGGAAAAGCATTGCCAGGCCTTGTTGTTGCTGGTTAGGGTTTGCATTGCAATAAAATTGTGTTTGCCCTAGATAGGGTTTGGGAAGCTTTGGAGAATTCCTTGCTTGGGATAAAGCAGAAGGACTTGATGTACCGAATGTACCAGAGTTGTATCATTTCTGTCCTAAATTTTCTTATTGCAGATCTGCTTTTCAGATCTGGTTTTCATGTGTTTTGAGCAAGTTTCAGGCCTGTCTTGATACACTGATTTATTGGGATAGCATGTTGAAATGTTGAGTGATTTGGCATGACTTAGTTGAAAATTCAGATCTGAAATGTGTGGTTATATTTCCATTGTTAATGAATATAATTTTCAGATCTGCATACTTGATTAGATCACGCCTTAAGGGCTGTTGTATTGATCTAATGTTGAAGTATTTTGTGGCATTTATCTACTTGAACTTGCCTAGAACCATGGTGGACAGATTTGAGATATTTGCAGGTTTATTTCTGTATATTTCGGTTCAGCCATAAGGCTCAAAATTCTATGTGATAAATCTGTGACCTCATTAAAGTGAGGTGGAAATTTCAGATTGGGCAGATTTTCAAAATTTCTATAGTGCTTTTAGCCTTTTATCATTATGAAGTATTAAGTGTTTCTGATTGTTTAGTATCTGTAGCCTATTTAATTATTTCTTAGTCCCTTTATGGTTAATGGCTTATCATATTGTTTTGGAAAAAGCTATTGGGCATGATTCTGGGGTATCTTCATATTTTGGATTCTCTAGAGTCTTTTCTAGTCCCTCTTCTCCATGAGCTTTAGTTCTCAAATATCTTTAATAGGTTTTATAGCCTTTTGATTTTATGGAGCTATTGTTATAAAGAAGTCAGCCATGATGATTCGTATTTCAAGATTAGGGTATACTAAACTATAGGCAGTGATAAAGGTTTCGTATTTGGTCAAAATGAGGGTCTGCTAAACTATAGGCAATGATAAGGGTTGGATGCATATTGCAGGCCTGTGGGAAACAATCAAAGGGTTTTTGTACATGATTGGCAGCCAAACTCCTAGTTATGGTTCATTAGTCATGCCTAGAGGTTGACTCTTGTTTGCAGTCGTCTATAGATTCTATTTGTAGCATGTACTATGTAGTATCAAGATATATAAGAGGGCCAAGCAGGTTATATGCACTCACTAATTATGCTAGATAACCATTATGACTTGTAAGTTGTGGCTGTAAAACTATTCTCACTAGTCAAGGACATATATACATGGATTAGGCTTTTACTGTTTGAAAGTTTATCTGCCTATAAAATCTTAACAGGATATTCCAAAACTTGTTCGTCGAGGATCTCTCTGCAACACAAAAGTCCCTGTTTAATTTATCTGCAAACTTTTATGGAAATTTGATGAATGCTCAATGTCTGGTGTACTTAGCTAGAGCTTAATTTACAAAATCAGTTTAGGGTTAGAAAATTTTGATCTCTTAAATGTGAAGCCCATTCGTAGGAAATAAAGGCATCTAAGAAGTTTATGGATTCTATCGTTTTGACAACTCTGGCATACTAAGCAGGTTGAGTACAGTGCCACCAGTTGTGTAGGTTCTGGTCTTTTTCTTATTATTCCCAATCAGATTCTTAAACACCTTAGTCCAAACCTTGCATTTTTCTGAATTTCGTGTTAGTTGCACCTTTAAGTTTGAATACTTTGTTTTGTAACACTGTTATTTTATTATCCAGGTAACAACATTACTTGAAGAAGCAAAAGCAGGGAGTCCTTTGAGTGTTCCAGGGAGTTCATTGAATGCAAATGCAAGCACGAGTAGTTCTATGTTGCCAAATATGTTTCCTGCTGGCTGTACACCTCCACTTTCTCCTCGAAGTGTTTCTGGTTCCCCAAGGTCAGTCATGAGACGGCATGGAGCTGGTCCAAGTTCTCTAGGATCTCCACTAAAATGGGCCAATGAACCAGCAAAAGAAGTCATCCCACAGGTTTGCATTACCTTTTGAATTTGTCTGGGATACTTTACAGGCTTGCAACTTTTTATTACCATGTAGTGCTAAGCAATCTACTTGACTATCAACTCAATCTCATTGCAAATAGTTTTTTGATGATTGCATCTGAAAAGCTTTGTTACTATCACTTTCAGGAAATATATTATTAGGAATTCAGGAAGGATATTATTAGGAAATAAATGACTAGTGTGTTTTATGTTAGAATAACATTTTACAACTAAGACGTTAATGGGGGTTTCTTGCAGTTCTACTTTCATAATGGACCTCCCCTTCCAAGAGAAATGGCTGAGAAATGTTTATCAAGAATTAATCAGCTCTTTTTTGGTCACATGGATGGGTTGCGTGTGGAAGGTCGGCAATAAATTTAATCTCCCTTTCAGAATAACTGGTCTAATTCACCTAAAAGGAACAATTATTGTGGTTAGTGTTGCCAACTTATGCAGTACTCTGGTGATTGTTTGGCAGAATTTAAACTACTGACAAAGGAAATCTGCAAGCTACCTTCATTCTTTTCTACCACTCTGTTCAAAAAGATTGATGTGGATAATACAGGAGTTGTGACAAGGTATGATGCTTGCTATTTTACCAGTCTGTTTGATCTTTGTATCAAGTTTTCTAATTAACAGGATATGAATAATTATAATCCAAGTTGTCAGGTTGGGTTACTTGCAGAATATCAAAGACAAACAAGAAACTTGACCAAGGGCATTCCTTGGTAGAACGTTCTACATATCAATGGAAACATTTAGGTTAATCAGACATGCAAATGACTACAATGTGTTGTTAAATCAGAAATACCATTTTTCACATCAAAGAGGATATTCATTCAAATGAATGTAAAGCCTTACAAAGCTGTTTTATTCTGATGCTTCTCTTCAAGTAGATTTGATTGTAGCAGTTTGGTTCTCTTACATAAATTCTACTCACTTGTAAGTTATTAAAGCTACAACAAACCATGTCGTTGTCATGCCAAACCCTTCTTGTATATTGTGATAACCCTCCATTTTTTCCCGAGGAAAATCTTGTGGGGAAAGTCAAGTGATGTTTCCCCATATTCGTTTATGTTAGAATATAATGGATGTGCTCGTTTTACCATCGACAATATCACTGTTGTCACCCAACCATAGGCCGAAGCCACCCTCCGAGCACCTTAACCTTGACAGAGAATCACTCTGGAAGCAAACCCTAGGCTAGATAGCCAAACAAAGGGTAGCGCACCTTTCCCCAAGGATAGCGCACCAAACAAGAGCTGATTAGATAGTCCAAACCATAACCAAGAGATAGTCCAAGCCAAAACCGAAATCTGCTAGCTGCAGCAGCTGCAACGACAACTCTCCTCCAAACTTGCGCACAAACTGGGCAACTGCAGTGCGCACAAGTGCTGCTCTGCAATTCTGAGAATGCTTGCCAGAATGAAGACTGACCTCTTGTATTTATACTAATTTTGGCTAACTGCCTGGGCCGACTTGTCATTTTGGATACCTATTTACTCATTATATATTATTTCTTCTGGCCGACTTCTTCTCTTGGAGGCTAATAACCTAATACAAATTATCCTCTTGAGCCGACTTATCTTCTAGGGTTATTAGCCAACTCATTAGGGTTTCTTCTTGCTTCTCGGAATATTCTATTCTCGTTAGGTTTACATGTGGAGGTAAATACCTACCACAACTACCATAATATCAACACTCCCTCCTAGCTAGGCAGGTATTGAAGGTAATGGTCTTGAGCACAAACATACCATTTACCCGGTAGCATCAACATAGTCGTATAGACTATCAATGTCATCAATTGCATCATCTCTCGAAACCATACTCCATTTGAGTAATCAGACATGATGCTGGATAAGTCACTCACTCCATAGAGTGACACAAGAACCATTCTTCTAATCCAGACATATGTCCTAGAAGAATAAATGTCCTGGACCATTTTTCGTCTGGGAAATCTCTGTCCATTGATCATCCATCTAGCTAATAATCATTTCCAACATTTTTGATAGTCTTCAAGGCAATCAGAATAATATCATTCAATAGAACACAACTATGTCTATCCATAGTAGTACACAACTACAATCCAGTGGTACACTACCACACCAAGTAGCACACAGGTACTTGATCAGTGACGTATAGTCACAAACAGTGGAACACATCCACCACAGTAGTATACATCTACTGTCTAGAGTCATGCAGTCTTCATAACAATCATCTGATATCAACCTGCATAGAAACAATGTTATGATATAAACTGAATCATCTGGGCCATTCTTCCACTCACATCCCGTGAGATCTTGGAAGAGCATCTGCCCTCAGAAGGTCAAACATCAATGATGAGCTATCTGGACTACTTTTCTCAAGCAAGGAAGAATAATTGTCCCGATTTCTGACCCTGGACCATTCCCCACCTTGGGCCATTCCTCCGACACTAGACAAAGTGTAACCTGGAGAGAATGAGTCCGCTCTAAGGAATGTCTGTCCCTGATTGCTGAACCTGGACCATTCCTCCGACACTAAACAAAGTGCAACTTGGAGAGAATGAATCTGCCCTAAGGAATGACTGCTCGGATCATTTCCTAAGGAAATCACTGTCCTGCACCAACCTCCAAAACGGACCATTCCCCATGTTAACCACAATGGGAAATCGCTGTCCGACGAGGCGGTCCAATCTTCTTGAGTAACCCTCAAGAAGAGAGACTGCCCTAGACCATTCCCCATGTTAACCAGAATGGGAAATCGTTGTTTATGGTACATCAACAATCCATCGAACCATTTTCATTACGAAAATGACCGTTCGATCTGGACCATTTTCTGAACTGGAAAATGCCTCTCTGTCAGAAATCTCAAACCACTTTCCGAACCGAAAAGGAACTGCTCATCCTGGACCATTTTTCGAACCAAAAAGAAAAATGACTGTCCATCAATCAATAACACATCAGTGCTCTCTCCCAACCTGGGAGTCATCTCTTCCTTTTTCAATAAGGAAGTTGTCTCCACGAGCTCCAACTTGAGTATGCAAACTCTTTTATCTTGGACAGAAGCTTTACCAAAATGTCTGCTTATTTGCTCATCTGTGGAGATATGTATTGGAGAACCACTTTCTCCTTTCTGGACTTCATCACGGATAATGTAATGCTTGATCTCAAATGTACTTCGGTCTGGAACACTAGTTTTCTCTGAAGGCTTCATATAGCTCTGATCAATAAAGTATATCATTGTTGGATTCCTCTTTGGTTCCTGCTAACTCACAACATCGTGGCAAGGGTCAAACTGGAACATATCCATGTGGCACTTCTTCTGTCATCATGAGATTTTTGTCATGGATTGGCAATCCATCATCCTGATCTTCTGAGTAATCATTCTGATACAATATTTCTGTTATAGAAAATCTTCACCACGCTTCTGCGGTGCATTGGAGGTTCTCCACCAAGTTGTCTTCTTCCATCTGCATATAAGGGTCTCTTTCTGGTATACCTCAAAGCCTTGAGGTTGCTCTTCATACACTCTTTGTTGAATTGCTCTGGAGAACAGTCTTTGCATTCATCTGATGTAGAGCTCCAACCCATGGATATCGCGGATAATATAATGACTTATGTAGAGGTATGTCTGGTTTACTGGAACAAGTAATCATCATAGTCTTCTCCCTCCATCTGGGAGAACCTTTAGTTTTGGATCTTGCAATGCTTGCATTCATATACACTGTTCTTCATCACAACTTTAAGTTCCTTTGCTTGATTGCTTTTAGTGAGTTCATATCAGGCTGGTAATCTTGTGATTCTCGATACAATGACTGGTTGTTCTGGATTCTCTTTCTTTCTTGGAATCTTC
>ML784149.1:426197-442959 GCA_009831015.1 Picea engelmannii | reverse complement strand
TGATTTCGGCTTATCTTGTAATAGCTTCCACATGATTTGTTTGATGTATTTCATCCTTTCATGTGTATTATCTGACTTGTATAATGATAGCAATCCTTATCTTGTTGTTCTTCCATAGGTATAGTTCTTCTTGGAACATATTAACTTCTAAGAGATAGATATACAAGATATGTACAAAGACTATGCAAACAAGATATGTACAAGTACTAAGAAGAGTATTGTTACCTTGTCTTTAGAGGAAGAAGTCTGTTTCATCTGCTTAGTCTTCTTTGAAGGTTCCTTTTCTTTGGAAACTGATGCTTCGTGTGTCTCCTTCATTTTCTTTAGCTTGGGACAATGATTCTTGTAGTGACCATATTTTCGACAGTTGAAGCATTGTATTTCTGACATATCTTTCTCTTGATTTGGCTTATTCCTTGAGCCGAACTTCCTCTTGTTCCTGAAATTCTTGAATCTTGCTGTGAAGGCTTGATCATCGTATTTCTTTTGGGGTTTTGCTTTTGCACTAATCCTTGATTCTTATTGCGCACAACAAGTCCAAAGTTCTTCAAATGTAGGATACTCCTTCCTTGTGTTCATGCTTGCGGAAAATGCATCCCATGTCTTGGGAAGACCATTGAGTACTATGTTTACCAATTCCTTTTATGAAATGATCTCTTCAATAGCTTGTAGTTGATCTCTTAACTGAGAGATCCTCACAAAGTATGATGTTATGTTGTCATCATCATTCATCTTCATGTCACGGAGCTCATTCTTCAGACTCATTACTTGTCCAATGTTTCTAACTGAGAAGAGGTTTGTTAGGGCATCGTACATTTTCTTTGATGAGTCAAGATGGGAGATGTAGGGTATCAAGTGGTCTTTTATAGAGTCTACTATGATACTCATGGCATTGATGTCACCGTCTTTGAACTTTTCCATAACTGCAACGTTTTGCGGTTCTTTCTCTTTTCCTTCTTCAAACACTGGTTTCACGATCTTTCCTTTCACGATATCCAACGCTTTATTCTTGGCAAGAATGAGGTCAATCCTTGTCTTCCATGCTTTGAAGTTAGAAGCTCCATCTAACTTGTTTTCTGACTTCATGGAGTAGGTTATGGTTTCTTTGACTTGGTCAACCCTAGATTTGACCAAAAACTCAAACTTGACATCTTGGCTTGTTGAGAGTACCAGGAGATGCGCTAGGCTAGGACGCACTGGTCTATTCGGAAATTAGGTCAATCCTTTCACTTAAGGTGCCTCAACGAGAGGATTAGGGTTTCTGCAACTGCACCTGCTAGTAACCCTAGTGGCAGTGCTTTGGTGACTGCTCCTGCCAGAAACCCTAGCAATAGTTCTTCAACGAGCTTAATATCCTTGTGGCTATGCTTCCTTCCAACGGTTAGACTGAATGAAGGAGGTGTGGGCCCATAACCTGTTAGAATATAATGAATGTGCTCATTTTACCATCGACAATATCACTATTGTCACCCAACCATAGGTCGAAGCCACCCTTCGAGCACCTTAACCTTGACAGAGAATCACTCCGGAAGCAAAACCTAGGCTAGATAGCCAAACAAAGGGTAGTGCACCTTTCCCCAAGGATAGCGCACCAAACAAGAGCCGATCAGATAGTCCAAACCATAACCAAGAGATAGTCCAAGCCAAAACCGAAATCTGCTAGCTGCAGCAGCTGCAACGACAATTCTCCTCCAAACTTGCGCACAAACTGGGCAACTGCAGTGCGCACAAGTGCTGCTCTGCAATTCTGAGAATGCCTGCCAGAATGAAGACTGACCTCCTGTATTTATACTAATTCTGGCTAACTGCTTGGGCCGACTTGTCATTCTGGATACCTATTTACTCATTATATATTATTTCTTCTGGCTGACTTCATCTCTTGGAGGCTAATAACCTAATACAAATTATCCTCTTGAGCCGACTTGTCTTCTAGGGTTATTAACCAACTCATTAGGGTTTCTTTTTGCTTCCTAGAATATTCTATTCTCGTTAGGTTTACACGTGGAGGTAAATACCTCCCGCAGCTCCCATAATATCAACAGTTTATGGCATCCTGAGTAAAACCGTCAGCGTAGACTATTGCACCTCACCCAAGGGGATTCGAACTGGGCACCTGCCAGAACAGAACTAGTCAAATGCCCAGCATCTATGGCTACTACTGGCTGAACTAACCCCTTGGGCTATAATCCTCGTATGTAGGCAATAGTTGAGATTTTGGTGTGGCAGGGGGACCCAAATCTAATTATGGATGTGACTGACAGTATATATATACCTTGCTTGGCTGGTCCTTTCCAGCAGAGGCTGCTAACTAATTTTTTGAATTATATATATATATATATATATATATATTTTGTCCACAGGAAAAAAGCGTAAATTTTGTTTCAAGGAGAAGGAAAATTTATATTCTGAAAAAGGCATGCCAAACATGCCTTTAATCTACCAAACTTCTCACAGCTAGGAGGGCCTGGGTATATAAAAGTCAAATATGTCGACCACAACTGACTCTACCTCCCACAACTGTTTGCAATCAGTGAATATAGTGTTATAGGAATAAGCATACCAGCATCAAAAAATGCTGATCAATGTCCCTCAGGAAGGGGTGACCTCCAACAAAAACTCAAGCTGGAACTGTCACCTGATAATGTTTGTGCCCAAAAAACATAGGAAATCATTCCTTCAAAACATAGAAACAGTATTCCACAAACTGTTCTTGCAACTGATTGTCAACAAAAGAAATTATGACTATATATGAGAACGACAGTATTTCAATCTGCAAGCCTCCAAGTCTGATCAGGAAAATCAAGAGTGAGGACCAGGGCCGCCTGGTCCTAGAATATCTATAAACGGCCTATGATAGTATTCAAAATGTGAGCCATCCCTTGATTCCATTATTTTCCACTGCCCATAATCCAGGAGAAGACCTTCCTTAGAGAGTTTGTCTACTGCCCTGTTCCGCTCCCTGTAGACACGACGGATAGATAAATTTCTATAAGTGCCCAGGATAATAAACACCTCTTCAAGTAATGGAAGAAGCCTGATGTTATGACACAATTGAGATTTCCTGATCCAATTTATTATCATCATAGAGTCACCAAAGATTTGAAGATTGGTTATCGCTTTTTCCCCAGCAAAGGTGAGAAGCAGTTTTAAAGCCATCAGTTCGGCATATTTGTTTGTCCCTGGTCCCAGTCCCATTTTTATGTGGAAGACGTGAGAAACCGAGAGATGATGGACAACACCTCCACATAATTTTACATTATTTTGTGACGCCCCATCAAAATAAGCCCATGGCCGAGATTGGTCCACAGATTCTGCCTCCACAGACCGCACCTGGGGGGCTTCTTTCCCCTGTGGGAAGTGTGAAAGGATGCTGAGACTTTGTGCAACTATGTGTTCTGGAATGGATGATTTATCGTTGAAGATAGCATAGTTCCGAGCCAGCCACTCCCCAATTTTTAAGCAGAGGGAGAGCTTTGATGTTACAATTATTGGGTTCTTGTACCCACGACCTCCAAGCCTCTTCTATGTTTTGACCTTGCCATCTGCAATCCATTCTTAGTGCTATAGAACACTCTGTCCAGACCTGTTTAACAAAAGGACAATTGAGGAACAGGTGAGTGATGGACTCCTCATCAGCCCTACAAAGAGAGCACCATTCCGGACCGTCCAAGCGTCTGTTCTTCATTCTGTCCCACGTTGGTGTGGATTTTTGAGGAACTATGAGGGCTGCCCAACAGGCCTGTCTTTATGACCTCTTGTTGGGCTCAAGTTTGGTCATGCAAATCTGTCCTTTGCTGCGTTTTAGGACAGCAAACAGGTCTGTATACTTTTGCCAAGAATTCTGCCTCCAACTGATGGTTATATGCTCTTTTAAGGTGCCCTTGCAAGTAGTTTTAGTAACCAAGTGTTAGTACATGCAAACCTAGAAACATATAGCACTCCTGTAGGATCTTTACAAGCTCCTACTGCTGATTTAAACACTAAGCATACATGAAAATGAACACATGTATTTTTGGTCAACATGACCCTGGATAGACTCCCCCTGGGAAAACCAGTTTAGAATGAAAGTGTATATAAGTAATGTCTAAAGCACGAGATACAAGAAGTAAGCAAATACAATGGAACTTGTACAAGAAGCAAGCTCCTCTCAAGCCTTGCTCAAGGTTCCAAGAAGAAATGCGCCCTCTTCCTTTGTTGCCAATCTCATTGAAACAATGCGCCCTTGATCCTCCTTTGCCCAACCGAGAATCCCTTGCACATTAACAAGCTGTTGTGTGCCTCCTCAATGATGAACTTGTCAGATCTGAAGTAGCACAAGAACTGCTAGTGCCTGCTATGCATGCGCCCTCCTCCTAGACTGCACCCTCCTCAAAGCAAAATACCTCACCACAAATAAATGAGAGTACAAGCCTCCATGATCCCTCCATGAAGGTAGGCGCCCAAGCTTCCCTCATCCATAGCCTCCATCTTCATCTCAATGCTCTCTCTCAAACTCTCCAAGTGAACAAATGAGTGAATGAGCCTCCTTTGGCCCTATGCGCCCTCCTTGAACCATCCATAAGGAAACCTAAAGATGGATGGCCTAGATCACTCCAAGCACTATCTAATCAAGGGTGAGATAATCCCAAAAGAATCTCACTTAGAAACCCACTTTGGGTTAAGTTTCCTAAGTTCACTTTATGTCCCTTCATTCACCCACTTAGTGAATAAAATGTCGCTTAAGTGACAAAATTTCACCTTTTTGACTTAAGTGACGTCAAAAGTGGAATTAGACATAAAGTACAAGGTACATAGTCTCAATGTATTTCCCTCTTGTGGTTAGGGACCCAAAACCACAAGGGGACCACTTCCCAAGGTACACCAAAACTCAACAGTTGGCACCTTGTTTTTGATTAAACACCATAAAATGATGCAAAATTTGAGAGGGCATTTTACTTTCCATAGCCCTTTCCACCACCAAGAGGGTTGTTGTTGTAAGAGATCAATATTGATTTGGGTGTAGCCGGCTTTTGGCGTATAAACCCCATGAAGATTTTGTTGCCATACAAGCTCATCCTCCTTATTTGTAATACGAATGTGCCCCATCTTGAGTGCTCTGATATAGCTTACCCACGAGTCTGCAAATTCCTCTTCCAAACCCAGTTGTATTGAATCTTTCCATACTTGACCCCAAACTGTAGTTCTGTTCATGTCGACAATCTGAGCAAGGTAGAACTGTCCCCAGTCGTGGAGGTTTTCTATCCAGCCCTGGGGGAATAGGTGACTTCTGCCACTGCCCGGCCAATGATCCAGGCCAATTGTGACTTTGGAGCCCTTTCCAACGCGCCAGGCCAGTCCTTCTCCCACTACTGAAAAAGATTTTACAAGGGCTTTCCAAATAATAGAGCAGTTGGAGGTTTCCTTTATAGGCCTTCTAATCCATTCTTCCACCGTGTCCGGCCTAACATATTTCTGAGTAACCACTTTTGTCCAGAGGCCTTTGGATGCCAAGGCCATCAAAAAAAGATGTATATTTTTCAAACCCCACCCCCAATAACTTGGGTACTGCCAACAACTCCCATTTTACCCAAGGCATTACAAAATGGTCTTTTGAACCCGCCCATAGAAACCCGAAACAGGTCCACCGAATCTTCTCCAACGATCCTTTTGGAGCCCACGCCAATGAAATCCAGTAGACCGGGATAACTTCCAAAACCGACTTTACTAAGACCAGTCTCCCCGCTCAGAAAGCCAACGAAAACTCCATGACTTCAATCTCTTTTCTACTTTTGCGACAAACCAACCCCAATCCTCCTTTTTGTAGCTGTTTGGTTTTAGATGGAAGCCCAAATACTTCAGGCCTTCATATAACATTTTCCTCCTCATCCATTAAGTGTGCGGATAGAATGAATTTTTGGCCATTTATCTGCATTCCTGTAGCACGACCAAAAAGGTCCAATATATATTTATATAACTGCTATTATAACCTAGCTTGGCTGGTCCTTTCAAGCAGAGGCTGCTAAAATATTAGTTAGCAGCCTCTGCTGCAAAGGTTATAATAGCAGTGGCGACCACCTGAACACCAATCTTATCAACCATAGTCTAATATGGCCTTATCAAACATGAAACTTTTCTGTTGAAGGCTGGTAGAGGAGCATGTGGAGTGGAGTAGTACTTAGACTTCAACAACAAAAGGTGAAGGTGCTCCCTCTGCATTCCCATCTTTTTTAGCTTTGCTTTCTTCTATGGGATCTTAGATTGACAATGCATTGATGGGTTACTTCCCAAGGGTGTTACATCCGTGCCAGTGATTTTGGCAAGGTGATGCTTATGATGGTTTGCTCTCCCACTTATTGGCCGTTGGTAGAAACCACATTCAACCTTTCCCCCAAAAGTCCTTGTAATATGACCCAGCTAAGTTTCTTTCATTAACCATTCTGCAATTTTGCAAGATTTGAAATCTTATGTTTTTGTGCTTTATGAGAATTTTGAAAAGCACAAAATGCTGTGACTTTTTTTGACATTTTAGAAAAAAACCAGCTAAAATAATAGCTCAAGATCCTTCATTTTCAAATACTTCCCAATTACACTCTAACTGCTCATCAGACAGAATTGCCTGCTTAGCAAAAAACAGTAGATGAAATAGCTGAAAAATGATGAAAATTTGCTTTAAAACTTGTTTAAAGCGTGCTGGAAAGGCACTTAGTGAGTTTCGGCCACAGACTTGGCAAGTGTGGTCAAAGTCTTTAAGGTTTACCAGAATTTGGCAAGTTTTGACTAAAGTTTCAACTCATCACAAATGTTATCCGAACTGGACTGGTCATCGAACCGGTTGACCCTAGAAATTGGAATCGGACAAAAACTGGACCACATAACGGTTGACCAAAACGTACATAAACTATTCAATTTTTGAAACAAAATGTTCATGTGCATCCATGTGAATTCAAACCATAATACACAATTATGCAAAGTTTCTCATGTATATAGCAAGTAAGAGTGCATATAACCAAAATAGCATCGAGTGCAATCCATCTCTGAACTAAAATACATCAACAAAGAGGCTCTAAATGGCCTCTAGAGTCCAAAAATAAGCATAGTACTAATTAATAACTATAGTCTAGACTCTACAATCAAATCATCTGATTCCTCATCCTGTATATCCTCAACATGACTAGACTCTAAAATGGGATTCTGGCTTGATTCCCCTGGCCCTGAAGGTACCCGTCCAACATTCAAATCCTTTGGTCGTGGAAGTGGGTCCATGTCCATCTAAGATAGGTTTACATTGTCAAATGCTGGTGGTTGAGTCTCCATAACCCAATTTGACGAGGGATCAAAATCATCCAAGACTATGCTGCTTGATTAAGGGTTCTTGTTCAACAACTGATCGCACCTCAACCTAAGGTTGTACTAAACATAAGCTATATCATTCAATCGTTTTTGTTCCAAACGTTTTCGCTTCTTGGTGTGTATACGCTAAAAAACACTCCAATTGTGTTCACACCTAGAAGCAGTGCATCTCTGGCCTAATATCGGAATTGCAAACTTTTGCAAATCAGGGCACTGGCTACCAAACTATCCCCACCAATAGACTGCAATAAGAGTTGAAGGCAAAGAAGCTTTAGCAAATGAGTTTGAAACTTTGTCTCAACATTTGAAATGAATAATTTAATTTGAAAACTTTGAAATTTTTTACCTGGTGGATCCATTGATAAACTTCGTATAGCCATAGATATGTTGAAGGTACGAATACTCATTGAAATGTAGGAGCTTATTGTGTATCTCATCTTGTATCTTGGGATCAGGGACCATGTGCTCAATGCATTTGTACAATCCTTCTTTTACGTCCCCATTTGCTTCAAAATATTTTGTACAATGTTACCTTTGGAAGACAAAGAAACTTCATCAATTGAGTTTGAAACTTTGGCTAAACATTTGTAATAAATAACACAACTTAAAATCCTTGAAATTACTTACCTTGGGTTTAAGTAATAGCCAACTGCATTTAAAGGTCTATGGAGGTGTTTGTTCCATCTATCATCAATGATTTGCCATAGCGGAAGATACTTCTATCTTTTATCACCATATGTTGTCTTTATTGTCTCTTTGACCTGATCCATGGCCTCATAAATAAAACCCATGGTTGGTTTCTCTCCATCCACCATTCACAACACTTTCACAAGAGGCTCACTGAATTGTACTATCTCTATTGCCTTTTTCCAAAAAGATTTTTTAAGAACATTGTCAACTTTCCCTTCAGTCTTTTTGCTCAACTAAGATGCATTCCACTCAGTACAAGAATACATCTTCGACAAGTTGGATCTTTGCTAAAGCATGGATTGCAATGTAAGAAAGTTCGTTGCAACTCGTGTAATAGCTGACTTAACAAACTCTTTGCCCCCACTGTTTTTCCTCATAAGGTTCAAAACCAGTGTGTGGTTGTATATGTATCTGGTTATGTTTTTTGGTTGTTCCACACACTTCTTCACCCACTCAATTTTGCCAATATCCTCAAGCATGAGGTCCAAACAATGGGCTACACATGGAGTCCACCAGATGGTGGTGTGTTTTTCCTCCAACAACCTTCCCGCCCCAACATTGTTGGAGGCATTGTATGTGATGGCCTGTACAACATTCTCCACCCCCACCTCATCAACTACTTCATTCAAAAGATGAAATAATAATTGTGCATCCTTCACCTGATCAGATGCATCCACAGATTTAAGAAACATAGTTCCTTTTGGGAAAACAATTAGAAAATTAAGAATGGTGCTGTATCTTCCATCGGTCCATCCATCAAACATGGTTGTGCACCCCGTTTTAGTCCATGACTCTTTGAAGTCTATAAGGTATTCATCTATTCTTTGAACCTCATTTTGTAAAATTCCCCCCTTGATATCATGAAAGCTAGGCCCTTTGAATCCCATACAACATGAGGCTATAACATCTAATATAGGTTGATAATATGCAATTAGTAGCATTGAAAGGTATGTCTGCGTCATACCACCATCTAGCAATGCATTCCCAAGTAGCCTCATTTTCCATCTTCCATTTATCATCAATCGTGGATTGAACACCAAGGGTGGTGCAGGTACAAAGAAAGAGTAAGAGTCAAGCCTACACGACTGCTCCAAATTGGATGGACCAGGGCCAGAGATAAGTTCTTCTCTAGGTTCAAAAGGAAAACCGGCAGATTCTCCAAAACAACTCCAAAACAACTCCTAATAGCAGGAAAAAAGCTCTATAACAACCCAATGAATTATGAAAATCAACCCTTGAATAAGCTCCAAACTATCCCAAGAAATTCTGAAAATAATCCCTTGAATCAGCTCCAAATCAGCCCAAGAGACTCAACTCAACAACTCTTCAAATCAGCCCTTCAATCAGTTCTCCAAATTAGCCCAACAAATTCTTCAAAACAACCCTTCTATCAGCGCACCAAATCAACCCAAGAAATTCTTTAAAACAACCCTTCAATCAGCACTCCAAATCAGCCCAAGAAACTCAGTTCAAAAATTCCAAATAGCTCAAATGAATTGTGTGAATGAAATGGAGGGTCTGGACCTATTTAAATAGCTTTAATAAGGCCCTAGGGTTAGGTTTTGTGCTTTTACTTTTATTAATTTATTGTTTTTTTTTTTAAATTGACTTTATGTGATCTCTAGCTGTGGTCATACAGTTCCACACAGAACCTACTGGTTTGGCTATTTTTGGCCGGTTCGGTAAATTGGCCATTTTCGATTTTGTACCTTGACTGAAACCGGTATGGCCCTGGAGCCGGTTGGATTGGCCGGTTTTTCTGGTTCTGGTTCAGTTTTGATAACATTGCTCATCACATCAAACTAGCCAGCCGATTTATCTTGCTGGCTACTTGAAATCAAGCCAAGATTTGTATATCGTTAATTACTTCTTATGCTATATACCATAGATCCATTGCAAATGACTATCAAGTTAACATTTGTGCACCCAACTTGCCTCCAAAATAACCTCGTTGAGTAGAACAGTGCAAATTTTCCTTTTTAGGAAGAGGTTGCTGACTTGGAACACAAGCTTATGATGGAGTGAGTATAAATCCAGAGTGGCAAGGAGAAGAGCCAAATAAATTGGGTCAATGCTGGAGATGAAGCTTGCAGGCCCTTTCTTGACCATCTTGAGAGAAAACATTCTTTAGAATGACTTCCTTAGTTATTTGTTGAAGACAAGAGTCTTTCAAAGGATTGTGATGAAATTGGGGAATCTTTCCAAGAACATTTTAAAAATATTTTTTTGTCCCATCCTATTTCAGAACACAAATGAGCCAAGGAGGAACTATATGTTGGTTGTTCCTTCTACCTTTACGAGTTGGGAATGCGAGTTTTTGTAGTCTGAGCTAATGCTAGAAGTACTAAAGGTAATAGTTTGGTCCTTGTAGAATGTCAAATCTTCGGAGTAAGGAGTTCTTCTTATTGGATTCAATAAATCCATCTAGGACACTCTTGGAGAAGACCTTTTCAATTTTTTTTCGGAAGATAATCATTCAGGATTGCTCACGGAGCAGATTAATGCTAGCACCATTGAATTAATGCCTAGATTTTCCAATAAGAACTCAGTTAGTTGTTGGACGCCACTCACTCTACTTAATGTAACTTACATGTAGCCTCCCAAGTTGTATGACTTGAACAAGCTTGGCTTCCTGAAGGCTAGATTCCTTCAGGATAACATTGTGGCAGCTTCTGAAGGTATGAAGTGGGCTAGTGAAACATGTTAGAAAGCTCTGTTCCTCAAAATTTATTTTGTTAAAGTCTACGACAGAGTAGAATGGTATTATTTTATATATGATGACATGGCTTGGATCATGGTCCAATTAGACAAGGGTGCCTTGTCTCCCTTGTGGATTATGCTTTAGGTTATAAGCAACTAGAGTTTATGGGAAAATCATAGGAATATCCTTGCTGGTACCAAAGAAATGCTTAATTAATGTTCACTTTGCTTCGACTTGGCTCTTTCTCTAGAATTAACCTGATTTGAAGATATTGTCAAATGTTTGGATGCTTTTTGTGCAACTTCAGAAGCAAAGCTTTGGAATTACGAAACACAATATTGGTTAATTGGCATAGGTCTTGTTCCCTTTCATGGAAAATAATTTTAGATGGGGCTAGATATTTGGTGATCTTGTTTGGTCTAAATGTCTCTCTTAAGGATATGTGGGATTGGATGTTATCTAAAGTGGAGAATAAGACTAGGTAGTAGGAAATGGTTTAAAAATATAACAAAAAGAACCCGAACACAAAGAAACCAAGAACATAAAAGAACTTGGAAGGGAGAAATCTGAAATACTTCTTTGATTACGAAATGAAGAGAGCACATATCCTATTATAGTAAGGAATGACAAAAATCCCGAGTGTATATTTCCTAGGTGCATGAACCTTAAAATGACTTGAATATTATTTAAATCATTAATACAACACCAAGGCATGATTTAGACTAAGTCATAAAGTGATTTTATTAATATGCCTATGTCTATAGTCTAGATTCTAGATTCTAGATGACCATTATTAACTAATTAACTCTAACAAAAATCTAATAGGAACATTCCCTTAGTTTGAAGGATTAATGGTCTCTATGATCCTTGACAGAAGACATATGTACTATCTTCTGTAATTATCTTTGGCATTAACTAGGTGTTAAGAGGGGGCTTCACTTGGCCTCTTGGGAGTTATTCACCTTGGAGAAATACAAAGGAGGCCCGGACTTATAGATTATTAGCACATAGGGACTGGTTTTGGCAACAAACTGGATTGTGAGATTGTTACCAAATATTGACAACATATCTTCCTTTTGGTGTGCAATGCCTCAGAGTCCAAACTTCACTATTGAAGGATTTCCTATACTTAAGAGAATTTGGAAAGCAGGACAAGTGGACTCTTAACATCTCCCATGGAACTTTCAAGGTTTGAGACATTGTAGAGACTTGGGCTCTAGTAGCATTTGGTGTTTTAGATCTCTTGCAGGCTTGTTGGGTTACTATATAGTTTTGATGTGAAATCCCTGTATTCTCACTTTGTTAGATCTTTGGGATAGTTAAAATAGAGATTGGTTATTTTGGAGGGGTCTTGCTTAGAATGGCATACTCCACAAGAAATATAAACTATTATTTTGGGCATCTTTTCCATCATTGAGCTAGGAGGCAGATTCAAAGTGGCATTAAGGTATACATAACAGTGTTGAAAGGAGAGAATCTTAACTATTTGGTATGCCCAATTTTAAATATGATTCCCTTACTTTGTATGGATGGATCAACCATAAGGCACCAATTGCAGATAAAGTAAACAAAAGATGGATATTAAATGATTCAAAAAATTGATGGCTCAAAAGGATTGACTCTATTTAAGGTCCACATAGGATTTTAAGGTTAGAGGCACAATTTGACTTACTATTTATATGCCTTGCGAAGCAAATGAATGTTTTTCTAGAACAAGTCTCCGTAGTGGATGTTGTGTTCAGTGTGGAAGAAAGAAATATTTGGATTTTGGAATAATTAGTTTGGGAGTGTGGCTTCAGTAGGTCTCTTTTGAATGATATTTTGTCACATTTCTTTGTCTTGTGTCTTTGATTTCTGCATTGTAGGGCGGTCCTCGTTGGAGACTTGATTTTATGTGTAGAAATTAATTGTTCCTTTGATGCTTAGATTGACCACCCTACTTCCTTTGGACTAATTGTTGTAAACACACTTTTGAAGTTAGCAAGAGCTAAGCAACTAGTCTTAATAATGTGGTTTGTTACCCAATGTGGGATGCTACTTCTTGTAAGCCCTATTTTTCTAACGACATAAAACTCTTATATCATGGAAATCGTTGGGCTAATAGTGACATGGTTGTTACATTCCATCACTAGATGAAATCTAGTACAAAGGAAGGAATGTGTTCATGTAAAAGATATGACTTGTCCTTGAATATGAAAGATAGGCACGTGACATGTTTGAAAGTTTCAGTGCTGATGACTATAAGGAGTTTTGAGTTTGGGTGTTATAACATGTAATTTGCAAAAACAAGCCGATTCTACTTTCACGTTTCATGTATCATGTTCTTATTTATGCAGAACATTTTCATGTCATTGGCCTTCACCTTTTTATTTCTCTTTTAATGTAGGATTTTAAAACAAATCAACATGTCACAATTGTGATGACACAATAACATAGGTTCCGGTACGAGGTATAGGCATACACAAAATATAGAAAATATGCATCCCTTTTTCCTTTTAATGAGAAGTGTAGAACCAAAAATTTTGCCTCCATGCTCATTTATTGGTTAATTGCTAAAATGGTGAAGGTTCCTAGATTTGCTAAAGAGTATCCTACGCCACAATATGCATGCACTACATCAAATAAACCCTTACAACACTTTGACACAGTCAATTACCTTGTAAATGATGCCCTCTTCCTCCCAAAACTAACCACAATCTCACCAAACCATCCACTACCTCACCAACCTTCTTTATCCTTAAGAAAATGGCTCAATCCATATAAGTGGAAAAGTGGGTCATGTCTTGTCCTTTGAGGTGAACTCCTATCATGCATAGATGGGTAATGTGCTTGTTAGGGGAAAACTTATGATCCTCTTTATGTAGGTGAAGTCTTTGTTGGATGCAAATTTGCTTCACATAGTGTTGGTTGAGAGGTCTAGGCTATGTCACATTCACTTGAAAACAGATCATCATCTTGACACATTTTGCAAAAGAAGTTAGCCAGATTGTGAGACCTGCATCCAAAATTACTCTCCTATGTCCACAAAACTTCCCCTCGATCCATTCAATCTTTGAACTCCCACATCTACATTTAAACCAAATTCCTTAGTAGTGAGATTGTGTTAATTCTTCTCTTTAGTTTGGCCTCATTCTTGCTTTGTAATTTATGTCAAGATTCAAAACCCTTGAAATCTTCCAAAAGTGCCCATTCGTAGTGATTATCAACGATGTTGTTTTAGTGGTTGCAAAACGATGAGTTTGAAGGCATTAATTAGTTAGACTAGGATTAATCTCAACTGTACATCTCATCGAGAGATTAGGGTTTCAGCTAAAAGTATAAAGACAGGTCAAGATAGTGAGTTCAAACGCACATTTTGTGGGATTTGGACAACAATTAATTGAGCAAAGTTGAAGAGCAGGAGAGGAGCTAGATCATAGGGAAGGAGGTTGTATAAAAACAGGTCATACAACAACCATCCGTATAGTCGTACAGATCAATAGAACAAATCCGTAGAGTTGTACAAATCAATACAAGAAATCCGTAGAGTCGTACAAATCAGTACAACAAATCCGTAGAGTCGTACAAATCAGCACAACAAATCTGTAGAGTCGTATGGAGCCGCACATCGTATCCACACACTCGTATGAATCCGTACAACAGGCTATACAGTCTTCCTTGCAGATTGTTTCTTCTCGGTATTTGTGCAAATCTGTTTTTGTGCAAATCTGTTTTTGAGGTGATTTTGATTAACTGTGCAGCTGCTAGTTTGGCAGACTGTGGAGGTTTCCTTGTAAGCTTTGAATAAGGAATGAAAAGCTGATTTCGAAGAAGTTACTTGTGTATGTGTGAAATTGCTTTATGCTTCAACTATTTACTTTTACAACTATTGTGTGATTGATGCTATGGTCTGAAATAAATTTCTGCGATAATTAAATTCAACAATTTATTTGTTTAATTGAGATCATAAGGACAACAGTCACCTAGGGTTGGAAATTTCTACATGGTATCAAATCTATTTCTTTGATTGATATTCTCAAGGGTTTGCAACGGTAAATCAACTATCGGAAACAAGGACCAACAATTAGAGGGTTTCAATAATTTTTTTTAAGGACTAATTTTCAGATTTGGGAGTTTGTGCAGTAGATCTCAAAGGTGGCATCAATCAGCCTCATATTCAAGGACAAATTGGATGGTGCTACAAATTTTTTGTCTTGGAAAGTTAGGGTTGCACTCTTATTGGAAGGGAATGATCTTTGGGATATTGTCAAGGATGTTGTGCTTTGGTCCACAGATCCGCAATAGTTGGTAGCGACAACTCACAAGAAGTGAAGGCCAAGTGGATGATTATGGATGCAGTTAAGGATCACTTGATTCCTCACCTATCCAAGAAGAAGATGACAAAGGAAATGTTTGATGCCCTAGTTAGCCTCTACCAGAGTGAACATAAACTGGAAGATGATATTGCAGAACAAAATTTAGAGCCATGCAGATGAGTAGATCAGATTCAGTTAATAGTTACCTTATGAAGGTCACGCAGATTCATGATCAATTTGCAGTAGTTGGGGGAGCAAATTGTAGATGTGGAGCTAGTGAACATGGCACTAAATGGATTCACAGCTTCTTGGGAACCGTTTGTTAATGGTATTTGTGCTTGGTGAGAACCTTCCTAACTTTGAAGGGCTTTGGGACGAATTTATCTAGGGGGAGACTCGGATGGACTCAAAAACTAGCAAGAAGAGTGGTCACTAGAACCTATCCAAATCAAATAAGGGCGCAAAGGTAAAGGACCTAGTAAGGGTAAGGGAAGGAATGAGGAGTCATTTTCATACTGAGGGAAGAAGGACTTGAGTAAAGTCAATTGCTTCATTTTTCATAAGCACAAGAATTATGCATCACAGTGTCCAGATAAGAAGGGCAAATGTAAGTAGCAATAGACGCAAGTAGCAACCTTTCTAGAAACTTAGATGAAAGAGTTTGTTGCCAAATTTGAGAAAGATTTCTCAATGGTATCTTGCCTTTCTACTAGCACGGTTTCGAGGAATGCATGGTATGTGGATATTAGGGCATCTTGCCATATGACATAAGCCCAAGAATTGTTTTCTAGTCTAACAGAGCAAGACTCAGAGGTTCAAGTTGAGTTTGGTAATGATGCCAAGTACCCAGTTGTACGAGTTGGTACCATTCCCTTCTAGCTCCAATCAGGGAACTCTTTAGAATTTGATGATGTTTTGTTTGTGCTAGGTCTCAGGAAGAATTTGCTTTTAGTTTCGATTATGGAGGATAAGGGAGATGTAGTTGAGTTCAAGAACTAGTAGGTCCTCGTCAAATCAAAGGATTCTAGCCCATATACAACACAAGTAATAGGGGTTAGAGAACGTAATCTTTATAGGTTGTAGGGTGAACTTGTTCGAGCCCTAGTTCATAATAGTGACATCTTGTGCGAGTTGTGGCACAAGAGGATGGGGCACTTGCATCACAAGGCATTGCCTATTCTGAGGGAGATAGTCGCAGGTCTTCTAGAGTTCAACATTGAGCAACATGGAGTATGTAGAGGGTGCACATTTGGTAAGCATGCCAAGGATGCCTTCCCAAGTAGCAAGAATAGGTCTAAGGAGATTCTAGACCTAGTGCATTCAGATGTTTGTGGATCGATTTCAGTGGCATCAATTTTAGAAAGCATGTATCACGTTTTCTTTATTGATGACTGCTCTCGCAAGACTTGTATCTACTCCTTTTTTTTTTTTAACAAAATCGGATATGGGGCATTTTATTGATAATAAGCAGAGAGGGCTGCAACCCTTACATCTTCAAAACAGATCTAATACTATCGATCTGGACTTTCAGTAACTAAAGATTCCTAATCTATTACATGCCGGGAGCGGTCTTCAGCTAAATTTAACCTGCAACTAACTGTGAGCCTTCATACCCTTCTGAGACGGAGTACCATGTCTCGGAGCTAGCGATCTTTTTTAGAAGCTTTTGCCGTGACTTCAGAGATCTTACCCAGGGCAGTAGTCAGCCCCTCCACCTGGGTTTCGAGAGCAACCAGTCTTTTCCCTA
>ML784149.1:380859-420433 GCA_009831015.1 Picea engelmannii | reverse complement strand
TTGGTTTCTCTTCCGGGAGGGCTATTTCGGGGATATCCTCGAGCTTTTTGATGAATTTCGGAATGGCAGGGGCCATCGATTTCTTCCCGCAGCTCGTAACCAGCCTTGCAAAGGCCTCTTTGCACCGATTCGGCGGAGGAGGGACCGAGCCCCCACCCCCTGGCGCCGCCATGGCCTCTCAGACGAGACGCAAACTCAAAACCCTAGAACCGCAGTGTCCGCCATTCGATTACAATACTAACCTTCGTCTAAGTACCTGTCTGACTTGTATCTACTCCTTAAAGACCAAGGATGAGGTCTTTAGTAGGTTTCAGGAGTTCAAATCTCTAGTTGAAAATCAGACAGGGAAGAAGATCAAAGTCATGAGATCAGACAATGGGGGTGAGTATACCTCCAAGGAGTTCGAGGGTTTTTGCAGGGATGCAAAGATCGAGAGGGAGCTAACTGTTCCATACAACCCACAATAGAATGGGGTTGTAGAGTAGAAGAATTGATCCATAATAGGGGTTGCTAAGGCCATGATCCATGATTAGGACTTGTCGATGTTTCTTTGGGAAGAGGTTTGCGACAAAACAATCTACATCCAGAACAGGTGTGAAGCCATAAGTGAGTCATTTCCACATCTTTTGATGTCCAGTTTATTTCCATGTACAAATGGAGAAGAGGACCAAGTTAGAGCCCTCTAACAAGAAGGGTTTATTTGTGAGGTTATAGTGAGAAAATAATGAGCAGGGATGTAATGTTTGAGCCTATTCCGCTGACAGCCAAGAAGTCCCATGAGCTTATTTCGCTGACAAAGGATGAGGAGTAGGAAGCTTCAGAGGTCTAGCTAGGGTCACTAGTGACTTCCAACGCATGATAGTAGCCTTTAGGTGAAGAGGTGGCATCAAATCCTTCCAGTTTTGTCAGGAGATGTCAAAGGCTCACTCAGACACTGAGGAATTCTTAGGAGTATCTTGAGACTCCCAGGGGCACATGTTGAGAGAGAAGATCCTCGAAGAAGTTTCCAAACTACATGGCATTGATGAGCAACATCATATATTTCAAGCCTTCAAAATTTTAGGAGGAAACATACCAGTAGGTTTCGCTGGATGCCATGGTGGAGTACATCTCCATCATGAAGAATGATGTGTGGAACATAGTGCCAGGACTAGAGGGGAAGTTAGTAGTCAGTTCCAGGTGGCTCTACAAGATCAAGCATGCAACATATGGTAGCATTAAGAAGTTCAAGGTGAGGTTCGTGGCAAGAAGGTTCTCCTAGAAAGAGAATGTGGACTATGAGGAGACGTTTGCTCCAACTGCCAGGTATGTTTCCATTAGAGCAGTTATGTCGTTAGTTTCATTTATGGAATGGAGGATACATTAGATGGGTGTGAAGACAACTTTCCTTAATGGGATCAATAGAGTAGCTTCAAGGTTTTGAGGTAAATGGGAAGGAGTCACATGTTTGCAGGCTTAAGAAAGCTTTGTATGGATTCAAGCAGGCATCGAGAGTATGGTATTCCAGAATAGAGGGTTATTTACAAAGTATGGGCTTCACCAAAAGTGAAGCAAATCCTAAGTTATATTATATATTTGTTGGGAATGATTTGCTTATTTGGGTGTTGTATGTAGATGACTCGTTTCTTATAGCTGTAGACAGTGTTGCAGGGAGCGTTCCCCCCTCGCTCCTAAGCTCGGAAGCACGCCTCGAGCGGGAGCGTTGAGGGACCACGCCTCAGAGAGCAGTCCTAGAAACCAGGAGTGCGCTTTGGGCCTTTTGAGGATGCTCCTTACCCTTTTGGGAGCTCTATGCTCCCTTGGACGCTCCAGGAGCCTGGAACCACGCTCCTTGGACGCTCCCTGTGCGCTCCCTAGGCGCTTCCTGGACGCTCCCTAATGGTAATGCTACTTTCTTAAAGTAAAAGGATAAAAAAGAAAGATAAAGGAAATGTCAAGGATGTCAAGGATAAAAAGGGACATTTCCTTTTTAACTTTCCTTTTTATCCATGACATTTCTTTTATCTTTCCTTTTTATCCTTTTACTTAAATTTTTAAGATTACCATTAATTGTTTCAGGATGTTTGAGATTGGTTCCAACCTCATCGGACTTGACATGGAGAAAGTAGAATTTCATATTCCATTCAAAATTCTTACAGATTTCAGGATTGATGGGATTCCAACATTTTCATTGGATTCTACGATGTATGAGGGTATGTGATTGGCATTTAATCAAGAGCATCAAGCCCTTTTGTTGATTGTACTTTAACCAAACACCCGACAATTAACTCGAAATAAAATCACTTTATTTATTAACTGCATAGTTAGGTTATCAAAGAAACATTAGTGGAAGCATTAAAACATAAACCATTCACATTGCACAAGATATTCGGGTAAACACCCTTGGAAAAACCCTTGCGAGAAAACCAAATCTTCTTTTATTAATGTTGGGCTCCCTTCCTAGGATAATCGGCCTTCATAGGATTACAATGTAGTGATAGCCTAGCCCACCCGACTGCTATCTCCCTCGATGCCTCTTTGCACCTTTCCTCAGCCCTGCCCACTCGCTCTTGGATGAATTCTCTTCACCCACTCAATGATATCTCCTCATT
Source organism: Picea engelmannii (assembly GCA_009831015.1). Taxonomy (NCBI): domain Eukaryota; kingdom Viridiplantae; phylum Streptophyta; class Pinopsida; order Pinales; family Pinaceae; genus Picea; species Picea engelmannii. The sequence goes on along the minus strand of ML784149.1, from coordinate 417,842 downwards.
CCTTGTGTGTGACACAAGCACATGAGCAAAGAATCCCTTTTTGCTCCTATGTGCTCCCAATGTGTCTCTCACACCCTCACACTCTTTGTGAGTCTCTCACATTGTGTATGTGACTCTCATCTCCTCACTCAATGTGTCTCATCCTCTCACCTAGGCTGCCTTCTATTACATTGAGCTAACCCTAAGTCTAAAACCCTAGATCTCTTCTCGGGTCCTTTTCTGGGTTGTCCTGAGCATGTCTGGGCATTGCTCGACTATCTCAACCTGCTTCCCGGGTTTCTGCTAGCTGCGTCAGGGCATCTGCCTGCTGCCCGACAATTGTCTGGGCTGCCCGGGAGTTGCCTGGTTGGCTGTCGACCTCAGTTTTTTGCAGGTAGCTGTGGTCGACGACTACAACCCGCCACTTCCTCACCTTTTCCAACCGCGTTTGCTACTCACGACTATACACTTTCTCTTGTTTGCTGGTCTCTCCACGCTACTTCTTTGCGTGGTCCTTCACCCGTGCCTACGGCCTATGTGGTGGTTGCAGGCTGCAGCTTTTGTCGGTTCTCTCCACTCCTGTCGACTATTGTTTTGCCGGTCGCCTACCTCACTCACCTTCGGCCCAAACTCCACATTTTCTTATCCGCTCTCCTAGTGGCTCCTCACTTGTTCTGCTGCGACGAGTTTCTCCTCTCGAGCTTCCGCCCCTCGCCCAACCTCCTTCGTGCCGCTCCTCTGCTGAACTCGCACCAGCCTGATCTCTTCGCGCGACCCTCGACTGGATCTGCTGTTCACCGGCCTCAACACTAGCGTGAATCTGCTGTCCCTTGTTCGCTGACCGTTCTATCGCTGTAGCTCTGCGTCCTTTGCTCTGCTGCACATGAACTTCACTCAACCGCGTTTTTTTGCTAGCAGCTGTTTGTGTACGATCCAATCGTCTGTCGATCTTCCAACTGCAGACTTCTCTTCAGCTCGTAGCAATCACCTCCTACAACGACGATTGCCTATTCTTGCTGCTGTCGGCTCCAATACCTTTGCTCGACTGTTGTTTTCATTCCTTCACTCCCGTGACAACTCTCACGTTCGATTCGTAGCTTTAGCACTCACCAACACACAACCTGATCCGATCTACAACAGAGCCAATCGCCTATGCAATCTTCACGTCTGGATTATCCTGTAGGCTCGATCCACCAATTATCCACATCGACCTGTAGTTCGTACAACGACATCTGTATGCTGTTGTACAAAATTCCTTTTTTTAAAATTTTTATTTTTAATTAACCCGTAGTCTGGAATTTTTTTTTTCCACAGATCTGCCTTCTTGCTACCAAATCTCGTCCTGTGCAATCTGGCTTCGTCTTTCAGATTCGGCTCTGATACCATGTTGATTTTACTTGAACCTAGCACCCGACAATTAACTCGAAATAAAATCACTTTATTTATTAACTGCACAACTAAGTTATCAACGAAACATTAGCGGAAGCATTAAAACAAAAACCTATCACACATTGCACAAGATATTTGGGTAAACACCCCTGGAAAAACCCTTGCGGGAAAACCAGAGCTTCTTTTATTAATGTTGGGATCCCTTCCTGGGATAATGGCCCTTTAGAGGATTAAAATGCAGTGATAGCCTAGCCCACCTAGCTGCTATCTTCCTCGTAGCCTCTTTGCACCTTTCCTCAGCCCTGCCCACTCACTCTTGGATGAATTCTCTTCACCCAGTCAATGAGGTCTCCTCATTCTCTGTGTGTGACACAAGCACATGAGCAAAGAATTCCTCTTTGCTCCTATGTGCTCTCTGTGTGTCTCTCACACGCTCACACTCTCTGTGAGTCTCTCACATTGTGTATGTGACTCTCTCACCTCCTCACACAATATGTCTTATCCACTCACCTAGGCTGCCTTTTATTACATTGATTTTACCCCAAGTCTAAAACCCTAGATCTCTTCCAAAGTGATCAACGTTTGATATCTAATCTCTCGTTCACTTCAGATCTGATGGTCATGACTTAATCAACTCACTTAAGTTATTAATGCCATCAAACTTAGGCATTTAACTTAATTAATCTAAAAGCGCATTCACTTTAGTAATTACACATAAAGTGAACTCCTAAGGTTTTTTGAGAGGTTACAAGGACGACTTCCACATGCTAGACATTGATCGACCCTATGTGGAAGTACTTGTCCGATGCTAATACATCAACAACTTTATGTACCCCAATGTTGTTGGTGGTGATTGTTAAACTATTTTGTCACGACCTTAGCAAAAATGTACCCTTCACTCAAACCAAAATCATTGATTAGGCATGTTGAGCTTTTTCAACCATATTTTAAGGCTTGGGTTAGGCAGTTTCATCAAAATTGGGTGGTGTCGATTGATGTCCCTAGAGGATCGAGGTAGAGGCAAAGGCTAGACAAGAGGCCCATGCAACAATTGTAATGCTGGGAGGAGGATGGGATAGTTGTTTGACGTTTCACCTTTTTCATTACTTTATATGTCATGGTCTATAAATGATAGATTCATAGTATTTAGCAACTAGCTCAGTTTAAACTTTATTGTTTTGGACCTTTCGATCTTCATACTTTAGTGTAGATGGCCTATTTTGTAGACATAACTATTTGGTCATGACTGATTTCTATTGTTGACAGTTGTTGGATAACTGATGTCATTCCATAAGTTACTGGTCTACTTTCTATTATATGGCTTAAAAATTTGTATGTTGGTTTGTAAGTTTATAATTGCTAGAATCTAGATGGTTGATGCTCGAATGATTAATCATTTATGTACCATGGATGCTATTTCTATCTATATTAATGTACAAATATGCATGTTTTCATATATTTTGCAGCTAATTTGTCTTTATGTATGTTTTTTTGAATATAAACGCATGCTCCCGGGATGCTTTGCTTCCGATGATTTTTGGAAAATGATGCTCCCAACACTCCCGCTCATTGCATGGTGCAAAGTTGATATTGTTGCTAAGTTTGAGATGAAGGACATTGGCATGATGCATTACTTCTCGGGTTTAGAGGTTTGGTAGAAACCAGGGGAGATATTCCGTGGGCAGGGTAACTATGCGGTTGAGGTCTTAAAGAGGTTTTGGATGTAGGACTGCAAATCTATGGCAACACCCATGAACGCTAATTTAAAGAAGGTGACAACTTCAGATTCAGAGTTGGTGGATCCCACATTGTATGGGCAGCTGATAGGTTCCTTGATGTATTTGGTCATCACTAGACTAGAGATATGTTTTGCAGTGAACACCTTGTGTCAGTTCATGGTGGAGTCAAGGCAAGAGCATTGAGTAGGAGAAAAACATGTGCTTTGGTACTTGAGGGGCACATTGGAGTATGGTCCGTGATATCTTGGAGATGGTGAAGTGAAGTTGCAGGGGTATACAAACTCAAATTGGGCAGGCAGTGCAACAGATAGGAAGCGCACCTCACGGTGTTGCATTAGCTTGGGTTCAACGATGATATTCTGGTTTAGGAGGAAGCAGACTTCCATGGCACATAGCTCAGTAGAGGCATAATACATGGCAACCAATACTATTAGTTGTGAGGCCATATGGCTTCACAAGTTACTTGTGGGATTTTTTGACCAGGAGTTGGATCCCAGGTCATTTACTGTGATAATCAAAGTTGTTTCAAACTCTCTGAGAATCTAGTATTTCATGCTAGGTCCAAGCACATAGAGATCAGATTATCACTTCATGCGAGACATGATTCAGAAGGGAGCAATGAAGTTCTAGTATATTCCCACAGATAAGCAAGTAGTTAATATTCTGACCACGCCCTTGGCAAAAGGGAAGTTTGAAGTATTCAGATATAAAATTGGATTGGTGTAGAATTCTTTCTTTCCTAAGAGGGAGTGTTCAAAAATATAGCTCGGATAGGAACTTCTGCACTGGTTAAGTGTGAATGTGCTGGAAGTGGCTTTAGATATTTCGAAAAAAATTCACTTTAGGAAAACATGAAAAATCTTATAATTTGCTGTTGAGTCTAATAAAGTGTATTTCATGCATTACTTAGACTAGAATTAATCTCAATGGTACATGTCACGAAGAGATTAGGGTTTCACCTAAGAGTATAAAGACAGGTCAAGATAGAGAGTTCAGACATAGTTTTTGTCGGATAGGGACAGCAATCAGTTGAACAAAGTAGAAGAGCAGGAGAGGAGCCAAAGCAGAGGGAAGGAGGTTGTACAGTAGACTAGTACAGTTGTACGGATCCGTACATCATATCCGTACAGTCGTACAGATACGTACAACTGGAAGTATAATCATCCTTGCAGGTTGTTTCTTCTCGCTTTTTGTACAGATATGTTTCTGATGTGATTTTGATTATCTGTGCAGCTACTAGTTTGGTAGGCTGTGGAGGTTTCCTTGTAAGCTTTGAGTAAGGAATGAAAAGCTTATATTGAAGGAGAAATTTTCAGTGCATGTTTGAATTGTTTCATGCTTCCGCTATTCACTTTTCCAGGTAGTGTGTGATTGATGTTATGGTCTGAAATTAATTTTTGCGTTAATTAAATTCAGCAATAAAACTAGGGCTGTAATTTCTACAAATAAAACTCTCATATTTAATGAAAAGTGTAGACCCAAATTTTTTTGCCTTCAATCTCTTTTATTGGCCATTCGCAAAGTGGTTAAGGATTCTAGATCTCTTGAAGGGTTATCAATGCTATGAGATCCATGCATTACATCAAGTAAGTGCCTAGAACACTTGCTGCAATCAAAACCTTGTTCATGATGCACTAAATGCTCCCAGAACCCACCAGAATCTCACCAAACAATCAGATACTTCACTAACCTTCTTTATCCTTGAGAAAATGGCCCAATCTGTACAAGTGGCCTTGTAGTATTGCTCTTGCGTTAATGGAATCGACATCACATAGGGTGTTTGAGAGGCCTAGGCTGTATGATGATCACGTGAAGTTGAACACATGTCATTGCATCAACACACTTTGCAAATAGAAGTTTGCTAAATTGTGAGCCCTGCATCCAAGATCATCTTCCTTGTCTCCATCACCCCCCCAGCCCATCCAATGTTTGAACCCCTTCATTCAAGTTTACTATTAGCCCAAATTCAATAATATTAATATCTAGCTAATTCTACTCTAGGGTTTTTGTCTTTACTTGAGGGTGTAAAAAAGCAGGTGAGCTCTCTTGCTCCCCATTCAAAATACACCATCTGCGGTCCATTTGGTTGGGGAATTTAGCTCCATTTTGTTTGTATTCTATATTTTTCTTCCCATTTTCAATTTTACATTTTCCTATATTATTTCTATTCTTATATTTGCTATTGGATTGGCGGTTCCATTGATTTGGGTTTGGAAGACCCATTTTTTTTCTCCCTTTTAGAGTCGGAACAGGGTTTCCCAAAGTAAGCTTCAATTCTTTGAAAGAGAGGATTGAACCCTTACCTTTGCTTGGTAGCTTAGAGTTTTGTTTTTGTTTAGCTACCCCATTTCATGGGGTGAATGTGGAGGGCATCCAAGTGCGAGGTTGGGGTTTTAATGGTACTCTCTTTACAAGCTTCTCTCTTTTGGTGTTGGAATCATTTCTCTCTATTGCGAGGAATCATCTTTAACTAGTCCTCTAAATGCCATTTCCATTTGAGTCTTGGGGCACATGGCATTGTGGAAGCCTTGGCTTCTCCTTGCAATTTCCCTACAAGGAGTTAGGATCTCATCCCATAGTTGGTGCTGAAATAGGCTAGTTAAAGTAGCTCACATAGGGTATATTTTATTTAGAAATTTATATTTATTTACTTTTGTTTTGTTTTTTATAACCGCCAAAGTCATTGGTGCACCCACACTCACCCATATCCACACTTTGATCTCAAGATTCATTTAGCACTTTGGAGGTGGTGACTCCTTGCCTCTTCTTTCCCTTGCTATGATGCCAATCAAAATTTAATTGCATTTGTTTGGCATTATTTGCTTATGTAATTTGTCTCCCTGTTGATCTTTTTCCTTGGTAGTTGATCCATCCTGCTTTCATTGTCACATATCTTGTGCGTTGACACCTTGATTGCCAATTTGGCAATCTTGCCTTTTTATCTATCCATTTGCAACTTTGTTAAATCATTCCCAGCTTATCATTTGACATGGTAGTTTGGCAGTTGTGTCAAACACCTTCTCTTTTTGACTAAAAGTAAAGCTCAAAGCTAAACATACAAATCAGATTGTTTTCTAGGGAGATCACAGTCTTGATTTGTGATCTCCCAACGATCCCCAGATACAAGTCAGACTGTTGTGGTGAAACAGGGGATGCAGCTGCTCTTTGCAAACAACAAAATTGTCCGAAAAACATGAGATGGAGACTGTTTACAGGGAAATATGCGTTTCAATCTTGGAGATACACATATATCTTGATGGGTAACCAAGGCTCAATGGTTCAGGGGTGAAACACCAGTACACATCTTCAACCAATTCTCTTCTACAAAAAATACTATCTAGTTTGTTCGCAAGATCACCATATCTTTATATCAGTGCTCAAAATCAGCTCCTAAGAGGGCAAACAATCGCGATAGCTGATTCTCTACTACCAAAACTTTTCCTTGCTTTTGACAAAAGATAAAACAGAAATACAGTGGTGGACTCTCTTTTAAGAACCTTTACCATTTTGATTCAACAACCACAACTTTGAAATATGAAACTGTGCAGTGAACTAGGTATTATAATCATAGACATGTGCAACAGATAGAAGCAGATTGCCGTGCAGATAGAAGCAGCATGCAGATCTCACCATCTTATCAATAGTAAAGGTGAGATCATACCTCACAAATTATTGAGTAAGATTTGAAACTTCTCTTAATCACTGAAAGAACCTCTTCCATTTTGATTCATTTCACCATTTATTCTTTTTCCAAATGTCTTTTCAGTTTCCTAACAATCCCTTTTTCTTTTATTATTATTTTTTTGTCTATTTTTTTTGGTTCAACCTTACCATAAATGGGAGAAAGGTGAATCATTTTTAATAAGTGCTATATGCTCAAAGGTTAACCAACCGTAGTTGCTCATCATTTCCTTTAAGCCCAAGATGAAAGAAATACTTGCTATTTTAGTCGCAGGAACAAACATGGTTAACAAGTGCAGGTTTGAGGAAACATGCAGAAAAAAATGAGCAACAAATAAAGGAGAATAGCGGATAGGCATTGGCACTTGGCTTTGGTCTCGGATAAAAACCTGCATCCACAATAATCATAAAACCAGGTCAGGATTCAAAGACACTTAAAGAAATGCTCATAATGAAATCTGCCTCTAGGAAAGCTATAATTCTTGTTTAACAAGGACAATTTTTTATATTTAGATAATTAGATAAGATAAGATAATTGTGCCAAGAGGCACTTTCTACAGCCCATTGCGGGGAAGATATGTAATGAAATGTAATGGTCACGTGGTATGTGTCAGTCAAATATAACAGTTAAAGCTATTAAATTAAAAAACGGTGAAGTTGGCTTAATATGTTAATATTATTGTTAATACAAAATACAAATATATATACCAGTCCAGATCCATCTTAACCCTAAATCTATCAAGCACCGAGAGGGATCAAATCTCTGAAATGCAAACCTTTTTTAGAACACAAACATTTGAGCAAAGGTTTGCACTTCCAGGGATTTGATCCTTCTTGGTGCTTGATATATCAGGGCTTAAGATGGATTTAGACTGATTATATTAATGTCCAACGAATGACCAAATTCATGAAGAAAAATGTACATAGATTGATAAGAACCTGTAGGAGTAACTAGGGCTACTCAGAAAGTTAAGCTAAATTAACAGATACATGAAAAATACATGAAAGAGCATGATCGAGTAATGTCAGAAAGAAAGGAGGAGCAAGGACCAGATATCACAGTGAAGCCCTAGCTCAATATCAGCATCATAGGTTGATATATGAGTAGGTGGAGGGAGAAGGGGCACCCCTGTCACTTTCTGTCACCGAGAAAGCGCCGATGCGAAGCTTGATGATGTGATTTGAAGAATTTGGAAAGGACCCAGGGTGCTGGGCTCTGAGATCTTGTGCAGAGCAGGTGATCCACTGAAACTCCCCTGGCACTCAAGGTTGTAAAAAAAATCTAGTAATGGAACACTTATCGACAGAACTCTGTGGGGCAACTCCGGCTCAGAGGTCTGATAGAGCTGGGATGTATATTGGCCTGGTGGGATTCGAGCTGAGATAAGATAGGATAATATGATTTTATATTGTTTAATGTGTGACTAAGAATAGGTCAAAGGGACTGCTAGGTACATTGAAGCCCTAGTTGGAAGTTGGAACAAATCTGCTGGGTGCAGGTCTAGAGGATATGTGGGGTCTGACTGATCTAGAAGTGAATGTCACATGGGATTCTGCATGTTGCTTATGGTCATCTGCCATCCAGAGAGGGGGAAGAAATAAGTAATCAATCTAACAAGTTTCATCCTGGGTGGGTCCTGAAGAATCTGTCTCCTGAGATCTAGTACCTCTCTTAGAAACAGAGTCAGACACCTCTGGTCCAGGGACTTGAAGAAAGTAGTGAGGGATACTCTTGACTGTCTGTAGAGCAATGTAAGCTCCCCCAGATCTCATAGTATACTGGGTACCGGAAGTTAAGGTAATGATGTTTGATGCATTGCCTTCCGAACTAGTTCTACACTTCTCTTGACTGCTTGAAAGCCATCACTAGAGGGTAATACACATTCCCCCTCAGGTGACAGTGTGCTGGTTTTTTGTTTCTTCTTCTGGTTTCTGGTCACTTTTGGACAGGCTGCCATTAAGTGGCCACACTCCTTCCAATTCTACACTGGAATGCTCTATGTTTGTAGTCTATGAGTTGATATCAAGACATTCCTTAGCATTCTAAAATGAATCTTTCTGGTAAACGTTTACTTGGGGTCTAATTCAACTTCCTTATGTCGGTCGTATCTAAAACCATACCCAGGGAATTGCCATTACTTTCCATGACCTTTTCCTAGAAATGTAAGGGCGGATTTGGCAATGTAATTCACAGTTTGCCAGAAACCCTTGAAGTGACAATTCAAAGTATCTTCTTTGAAAGATTTGATATTCTTACAGACCACTTTGACGAAATTTGTAACATTGGGGTGGAGTTTGTCTTCTCTATGATGAATCATCCTGCCTGTGAGAGCTAAGGGACTTGGCTGTTTTCATTATTTCCTTAAAAGATTTCTCTTTAATGAAGGAATCTTGGCCTGGAGAGTTAAGGTTTGAACCTCCCAGAGGAGGATTTTCCAATGAAGCACCCACAGCTAGCTCTGTACAAGGGGAGGAGCAGGGAGTAGTGCTTCCCTCAGACACTGTACCTATGAGGGAAGAGGAGGAGACACTGTCTCCTTTCGATTCCATGGAATCCTCTTCAGAAGCTTTTCTTTAGCCCCTAACAGCCTTCAATAAAAGTGGCTTGGACAGATCCAGAGTTGGCTGTTCCAAACGATAGACTTATGACCTACAGATCCTCTGTAAATTCTCTTAAGGATTCTGCTATTTGCTACAAAAGGCGGTGGCTCTAGAAGCTATCAAAAGTTACTCGATGAGCCCTAGCAGAGCTGAGATGCCGATTTATTTTAGCTTCAACAATAGGAAAGATATTATCAATGACACACAGTCCTAGATATTCAAGTGTAAATATATGTGGAAATTTTGTTCCCTAAAATTCAAGGAGGCTGTAATTTCTAACATCTGCAACTATTTATCTTGAGCTGGGAAGTTGGAAAACTGATAAAATTAGCTAAAAATGACTGGGTTTAGCAGTGTGTGTAATTCCCTTGATCATGCAAGTCATTGGCATGGTTACAACTTAATTACAATGGAGAAAATATAGATTGGAGTGCATTGCGAATTGCAATAATATGTCAACCAAGGAAATATATCTAACCATCAACTCTCCATGTTGAGTATTTCTATATTCGTATTTGATATGAGATCTACACAATACTCAGGATGTAGAGGCTTTGGAATTATAGTGAATGTGCTGCATTTTGGATGTAAGGTTGAAGCATTTTGAGAATCATGATGTTTATATTTGCCTAGGCATCTGTTGTCGCTTTCTTCCTATATGTGCTATCCATCTTTACCAATACGCTTTCAGATAATCTAGGAGTTTATTTCATAGAGACATTCTAGGTATGCCTTGATTGAGTTTTTGTTGGTTCTTCTTTTTGTTGTTGCTTGAAGGTTCCGTCATATAGAAAAGTATAAAGTATCTTTATATGCCTTTATTTCTTGTGGATAAGATTAGATAATTTGATTAATGCCCACAATTGACCAAGAAATAGGTCAGTGGGACTAGAGAGTACGATCAGTAGTCAATAGACTATGGGAGTGTCTATATTATATAACTATCCTAGATGCTAAAAAGTTAACAACAAATGAGAGATACATTACATCTAGCCTCTTTTATCATTTGTGATCTATTGCATCCCTCTTTGTTGGCTCCAGTGCCTGATTTCAACCATTCTTCATTATCTGGATTTTGGCAAACAATCTCATTGCCAGCTTCTGGTCAAAATGTACATGGACACATGGATAGTATAAGTGCTCATAAGTGCTTCCTGGCAAATCTCTCTCTCTCTCTAGATACACACATGTGATCAACTTTTTCAGTACTACCAACCTCTGTAAAAGCCTTTGCTTGGAGCAAGCTTCACATGGGTGACTATAATTATTGGAGCTTAGAAGTATCCCACTCATAGGTCCAAGTTTTTATTACTTTGATTAAGTTAAGAGTGAGATTAGATTCTATTGTCCTATGCACTCCCGTACCTTACAATACGTTTTAAGTTGAACTCCTTTTGACCCTTTTTGGTCATTAATTCTACATCCATCCTAATAGCTTTTAGTTGTTGCTCATCCTTATGGATTTATTCCTAATAACTTGTTGATTCGAATATGTTTTTCTCATGAATCTGTTTTCAGAGTGTACCTTGCAGTATTGGTAAAATAATTTATTCCTTCAAATATTTAATGGATTTTAGTTTAGGTATCCTACATGTATTTTCATATCATAAATGGCATTGTATCAAATAATGGTCTAGATTGTTTATAAACCCATGTGCAGATTGCTTGTGAGACTGTATACAGTTAGAGGGACACTGCTTTACACTGTAATGATGCACTAATGAGTGATGCTTATGAGGTTGATGGGAATGCAGGGACCAGTTTGTTAGTTATTGGATTGATGAGAAAATGGTAACTATGGACTCGGCAAACCAAATCTTCACAGTTCTAAGGCAGACAGACAAGAACTATCTCACTCAGGTCTATATTGAATTTCCTTGGTATTTTACTCGTGCTTGAAGGTCACTATTCAAGGTCTTTATGAGATTTATACTGAATGTTTCCTTTTGCTTTTGGACCGCTGACAAACAAGCATCAGGGTTTTGTGATTTTGCTATTTATGTTCTAGTGACTTAAAGTGTGATGGAGTTGACAGGATGATTTCAAGCCCATATTGAGAGAGCTTCTGGCAACACATCCAGGATTGGAATTCCTACACAGTACACAAGAATTTCAAGAGAGATATGGTATGAGTTATTACTTTACCTATGATCTCATGGAAAATTCTTAATGTTAACAACTTAACATCAGTGCCTAAATATATGGTTTCTTAATGTATGCATTTTATTACAGTGTCAATAGTTAATACTAAATTATTGTTTGTTTAAAAAGTCAATGGAGGTAATACTTGTTTTAATTAGCAAGGGGATCAGAGGTAGGTGTGCTCGGAATTTAAAAATTGAGATTCTTGTTTTTGTTCATGTATTTGAATCCTGTAAGGAATGCTCATTTTCTATTTAGTTTCCGATTGCAGTTTTTTAGCAATTATATTTGTTCTTCACTTATTGAGGATAAACCTAAGTCACTTGAACAATGACATGGGACACATAGGACACAGAAATACGAGAATCCGACAAGTGAAATTTCGATCCTGAAAACAGGACACAGAGGACACGTTTATATATATATATATATCAGAAATTATATATATGAAAAATATTGAAAATTGCACATAGAAAAATGAAATTTAGACATAAAGATTCATATTTTGTTAGAAACTAGAAGATTTACATGATAGAAAACTTTAAACATGTAACATAAATGATAATTCATGATTCATTATACATTGTCACATCAATGATGATCAAATGATAAACACTGAACACACAAGAAATCAGAACCATAAGCTGCAGCATTCTCAATCTCAATAAGTCATCGAAATCAAAATGCACATAGATACTGAGTTAGAGTCACTGATACTATAGGTTGGAGTACCAATGGCAAATACAAAATAGCCATAGGGTAGATAATAGAACCGTAGATGGAAGAATCTCATAGCTCATGAGTCGCGACTGTTAGTAATTCTACACGTCATAATCATCAAGATTAGCATCACTATCAGTGTTCTCTCCTCCATCTTCCTCCTCTTCTATATCGAATGCAATCCGTGCATCTCTTGGTGTGGAGGATGACCCCACGAGAGGATCACCATCATCAGAAGTGAACGGCTCTAGCATTGGTTCATTAAGATCCAAGTTGACCAATGCCAATTCAACATTGTAGTCCAAACCCATATCATCAAGAAACACATCCCACATCTTTGTCTTTCCTGTCAACCATTCTTCTCTCTACATGTAAATAAGACGGAGGTTGGTGTGCACATACACCACTAAGTCACCTGATACGATGACAAAGAGAAGAGTTCAACAAAAGAGTTTATACTTGAGTGAAGGGTACATTTTTACTAGGGTCATGAAAAAAGAGTTCAACAATCAATGCCACCAACATCGAGGTACATAAAAGGCTTGGTGCTCTTGATTAAATGCCATTTCCATATCGTCATGATAGAATCCAATGGAAACATTGCAATCCTGCCAATATTGAAATCCTGAAAACCGTTAAGTCTGCTGAATTTTGAATGGGACCTAAAATTCTACTTTCTCTGTATGACGTCCAAAGAGGTTGGAACCACTCTCAAACATCCTAAAACAATTAATGGTAATGTTAAAAATTTAAGTAAAAGGATGAAAATGAAAGATAAAAATGAAAATGAAAAGGAGAATGTCTTCATGGCCAATAAGTCCATCCCTATGAAACATGACATGTTCATTTAGCCCTCCGTGTCACGTATCTGACGTGGGGACACGGATTCATGACGATACGTGTCATACACAGGTTTGGGACGTGTCCTGTGCACATAACACGTCCGAAATCCGTGTCCGACACGTGCCTTGCACGTGTCCCAATTTCAGGACACGTGTCATGCATAGAAAAGGTCTTGGGCTCACATTTTCTCATGCAAGTTGGAGTTGTGAGGTGTGCAACTGATGGTTATTTTGCCCTACTAATGCTATTTAAAGAGGTCCCCAGCCCCTCCATTTCACCCCACCCTAGTAATTAATGGTAATATTAAATTCTTAAAGTAAGAGGATGAAAATGAAGATAAAAATGAAAATGAAAATGAAAAGGAGAATGTCTTCATCTTCATCCTTTTAATTTAAGAAATTAATATTACCATTAATTACTAGGGTGGGGTGAAATGGAGGGGTTGGGGACCTCTTTAAATAGCATTAGTAGGGCAACATAACCATTAGTTGCACACCAAAACACCTCACAACTCCAACTTGCATGAGAAAAGGTGAGCCCGAGACCTTTTCTATGCATGACATATGTCCTGAAATTGGGACACGTGCAAGGCACGTGTCGGACACGGATTTCGGACGTGTCCTGTGCACAGGACACGTCCCAAACCTGTGTCCGACACATATCGTCACGAATCCGTGTCCCCACGCCGGATACGCGACACGGAGGGCTAAATGGACGTGTCATGTTTATAGGGGTGGACTTATTGGCCATTAGAATCTAGATTTAACCAACTTAATCTTTGCAGTATTCCATTGCTTTTTTACCAGGGAAAAAATCTTTATATCCAATATTTCAAAGCTGAAATCAGAATATAAATCGTACTGCCTTTTCAGGCTAAAAAATAACAGTTTAGTAAACTGTTCCGCAGATTGACTCTTAATCTATTCTATGATTACTAATAATCAGGCTTCCAAGGCTCCTTTTAGGAAGCCTTTACATACATTTTCTTTCTTGGAACAGCCTAGAGGCTCCAGCATGAATTTCAATTACATCATATTCCCAAAAAGAGGAAGTGGAGCTTTGAAACAAAACATTAGAATAGAACAATTCCAACATCAGAAACTTGATTCCCTCCACTGAACTCCTGTTCAGTAAGGGTCTTTTCCTGCAACAACAGAGATTGTTTTGATAGCTGATCAGCCATAGAGTTAAATTCTATAAAGATATGTGCAAAAGAAAGAGCTTCAAAACTTTTCTTAACATGTTGGAAGCTGGAACTGAATCATCAGAGGCTCAAGCAACGAATTATTAATTGTGCACTTCTGATTGGCCCAGTCCACCATTAATTTTGAGTTACCAAACACTTGCAATTTTTTACACCCTTATCTGCTGCTACCTTTAATAGAAGCCACATAACCTAAAGTTCAGCTTGGTTATAACTTATTTGTGCCTTGGCCCACAACTAATTTTAGATTAAAGAGATGCAGTTGATCCAGGATTAAAATAGCACCAGCCCCACATAAACCAGTAGTTCAACTGTAGTTCCATATGCTAATTTTAGCTTAAAGAGATGCTGTTGATTCCATTGCTTATGCAACTGTAATTCCATATTGTCAGAACCATAAGTACAGTATGGTTAATATTAGAGGGGGGATGACTATTTAATCCTCTGAATGGCCATGCACCAGAGTTGTTTTTTTGGGTTTCTCCTCTGAAACCTTAGTTTAAGTCCTTTTTGTTGGTGTACTTAGCTAAACCTCAAGAAGTAATACCTAGGTGATTCCATGACTGGGCTTGTATTACCATCACATATAGTTTTGGAGTGATGAATGGTAATACTCTTTCGTAGAATCAAGGATTTTGTTTGCAGTCATGAAAATATGTTAGTAATCGGGTTGTGTCCAGAATTAATTTAACTTAAATATTATTCTCTATCATTTATTGATCATTTCTTCATGTTCAAAATTTATTGTTTATCTGATTCTTGGCTGTAATACGAATAGTGGTTCATGTTTTTGGTGCTGCCATTTTTTTCTAACTTAATGGCTTTTTGATGATGTGTCCTCAGCGGAGACTGTGATTTACAGAATCTTTTACTACATAAATCGGTCGGGAAATGGCCATATTACACTGAGAGAACTGAAACGTGGAAATCTCATACCTGCAATGCAGCATGTAGACGAGGAGGAGGATATAAACAAAGTCTTAAAGTAAGATTCTCACATATAACAGAGATGAGAATTCTCTTAGCATAGAAATACTTGAGAGAATCATTTGCTTTTGTTCAGTTACTCTATGTATCTTCCAAGGTAATATGCTTCTGTTAGTAGTGCTTTTAGCTTCTAGGAGGTTTATATGTTGTACTAGCTGAGCTTTCTATATCTTGCCTATGAATTTCATTGAGCCATGGTTATATCATTTCATGCTCAAAATTACTTTTATTTTGCCTGCTTCATTGAATTCATCTATTGGCATATTAATTTTGAATGCCTTTGTGAATTACTTATGTACAATCAATGAATCTCATGATTACCAAACTTTTTGAAGGCAATATGGACTGATAACATATTGAAATGGTGATATCTTCAGTTTTAACATTTAGGTGGTAATTTCTGGTCATCAAGAAAGCCTTTTGCCTGCTTTCTATGTGTAACAGTATATATGTTATATGGGTACATCTTCATCTAACGTGCAATTAAATCTTTTCGAAGGAGAAGCTCCAATCAGTTGTTTTGGAAATGACCTTCACCATTTTACAAGGCTGTTTCCAGTCTTTTCGCATAGTAAAACAAAATGTTTCTGAAAAGTTTTGTTATTCCAAAGCTTTCTAGCCGTCATTTCTGGCTGAGAACTGCCCAAGGTTAAAATGTTATTTCTTTTAAAGTATGAGATGACTATAATTTATTATTTATTTATATGACTGATGATCTCTTTTAACTGAGAATTACCGACTTTTGAATGGCAGGTACTTTTCTTATGAACACTTTTATGTGATATATTGCAAATTCTGGGAGCTAGATACAGACCACGATTTCTTTATTGATAAAGAGAACCTTTTAAGATATGGAAATCATGCTCTGACATACCGGATTGTGGATAGGATATTTTCTCAGGTTGGTTTGCATTTCCTTGCTTTACATCTTATAAGGATTTCTTTGTATAAGATAACAACTGCCCAGGGGCAAACAATTTCCTTTTTAAGTGCAAAAGCTTCGAGTGTTTCTTCTCTGACTGATTATTTTGGAAATCTGGCCAGGTCCCTAGAAAGTTTACTAGTAACGTTGAAGGGAAGATGGGGTATGAGGACTTTGTTTACTTTATGCTGTCTGAGGAGGATAAGTCATCTGAACCGAGTCTTGAATATTGGTATGTTTTCAACCTGTTGTTAACAGATTTTGATTACTATTATCTTTTCAAGATCTGTGATTCTGTCCAATTGCAAACTTAAAGACCAAGTTACCAGGATTCGGATCCGCAAGTTTTTTGAAAAGCCAGGATCCGGATACGGCAGGGAAATGGTTAGTACAAACAATATAAATAATTTCTTAATTTAAAAAAATAAATTTTACATAAAAATAAAAAATCTATACAATATTTTAAATATATAACTTAAATACAAGTGTAATATTTAAAAAATTAAATATATAACTTTTATATATATAATATTATAATACTTATAAAAATAATTAATATATTAGATTAATAATCTTATACTTAATGTATTTAGCATTAATTATTTTATACAAATTAAACATTAATTATCAGTTATTATATTACATTTGTTTAGTGGCTATAAACTTTATATTAATTTTAACATGTAATTGGTTTATAAAGTTACTTTTAATTAGAATATGTAAATGGTAAATTGCCATGGTTTATAAACTATACCTTTAATATATTTCAGAGCATATGCATTAAACTTTATAATAGCTGTCAACTGTTTAAAAAACCTTTGCTGGCCAAGTAATCCATTTATTATCGTGTAACCCAAGAAAATCCACTATTGCATTGGCTGATTTTGGATTACAGTGCTGGCGTTGACATTTTGGACTACACAGCGCTGACATTTTGGATTATACAGAGCTAGCGTTGACATTTTGGATTACACAATGCTGGCATTGTCACGGATGAATTATGGGTGGATCTGGATCTGAATCTGTATCCAATCCAGGGATCCACAGATCCAGCCCCCAGGCCTGACGGATCCGGTAACAGAGCTTAAAGATGAGTTTCATTTTATTATTTTGTTTCTTACTGAAGGCCTCTCAACCTAGTTCAGTTGCAGTAAGGAATAAGTATTCTTGAGCTACAAATTATTCTTAAATTCCTTTTATTAAAAAGCTGGTGAAGGGATTGCTTTTAGGAGGAGCTCGACTATTGTAGTTGACAGTCTAATCCTTTAATCAAAAGATGAGGGAAAGATTGATCTTGAAGAGTAACCAAACCACTGTATTCTGTTAGAGGCCCAGACATGTAACTTGGGTGGGTTTTGCACTTAGATGTTACTTTGAGAGTGTTGAGATTCACAGGAGAGAAAGGATTGAATGGGACCAACCAGCAAACTCTAATTCTGCATTAATGTAAAGATAAACTGGCACAAGTTCTGTAGAAAAAGATGACCAAGAGAAAGTCACTAGGAAGAAAAATAACCCGTGAACAATAGAGTACAACACTTTGTGGTGCCTGTAGGCTAAACCACTTGTATACAGAATGAATGAATGATCACAAAATTTATAAATTACAAACGAGAGTTGTGTATTTATATACAACTTAAGAGTAGGGTGTTTTCTGCAAGAGGCACTATGGGCTCACATTGACTTGGTTGGCCTTAATGAAACCTAGAAATACAATAAATGAAAGTTGACCAGGACAGCCTTAGCTAATCCTAGAAATGCATACAATAATGATTATAATATGATGTTGGTTGTGGCTGAAAGTGAAGCTTACACCATTCTCAACACTCTTCTTTACCCTGAATAGGGGGGCACAAAGAAAATTGATCAAATACAAATGATAGCGCATGCATGGAAACCCAATTCAACATAGGGTTGGTCATGGGCAGAATAAAATGAGGGTGGGTGTATGGATACATAACATAGTATAGGGTCGGTTGTGTCTGGAATACAAATGTGAGTGGATTAATGGATACCCAACTCAATATAGGGTTGGTCATGACTGAAATTCAAATGAGAGCAGGTATATTGATACCCAACTCATTATACAGATGAGAGTGGGTTAATGGATACCCAACTCAATATAAGGTCAGCCTTCACTGAAAATGGGAGTGAATTTATAAAAACCTATCTCAATATAAAGGAGAGTTGGTTTATGGGTGCCTAACTCAGTGTAAGGTTGGCCTTAGCCGAAATTGGAGTGGGTTTATAAAAACCCAGCTCAATAAAAGTTGGCCTTAGCTGAAAACGAAAATTACACCCATGTATTCAACATCCCCCCTTAATTTGAACAAGAGGCTATAGAGAGATGACATTGCATCACAAGATACATTCCTCCTTAATGTTGAACATGAGCCAAATAGAGAAGACATTACATATTATCCCTCCTTGAGCACCATATCTCCCATACCAATACGATTCCACATGCCGGTGAAGGTGGCCTTTGGCATAGGTTTTGTGAAGATGTCGACAAGCTGGTTTGCTGAAAGTACAAAGACTGACACACAGTGTCCCTAAGAATGGAGATGTCAAATGTAGTGCATGCATAATGGACCAGCATCTTAATGTGATAGAGAAAGATCCATTGAAATGTGTTGGTCCACTGAAGGTACAAAGATTGGCACAATCTGTCCTGAATAATGGAGTTGTTGAATGTAGTGTTAGCTTTTTAGCTCGGGAGGTACTCCGCATATTTTGTCTTGAATGCGGATGCAACTTTATATTTACACTACCAGGCACTTGACTTTGTAATGGGTTTTTATAAAGTTGTTTTAAAGTGGTTCTTTTATTAAAGTGACTTTTTAATAAAGTGTACCTTCTAATTTTAAAGTGACTTTATTTCATAAAGTACACTTATGTAATAAAGTGAAATCACTTTAATATTTTAAGTAATTCATTTTGGAGGGAATGGATCATGACCCTTGATCTTGAAAAATGCAAGATCTAATCTTGGCCTTTGGATTTAGGGTTGGGGAAGGTGAAAAGACACTTTGGAGGGAAAATGTCATTTTCAGATTTATAAAAGAATGCATTGGGTAGTGTGCAAGACAATCGAGAGGAGATTGAGAGAGATTTTCAAGTAGGCTTGAGTGAGGAAATTTAGGGCAGCATTGTGGGCACAAATCTCAAGGAAGATATCTGTTTCATTGCTGGGTCGTTTTTCTGCTGTGGGAGGCCGTACTGCATGGATCCGTACACTCCGTACAAGTGAAAGTGGACACAAAAATCGAGGCAGTCTTTGGCACGATTTCCGAGGTAGATTCCAGACTTTTGGTTGCTGTTTATGGGATGTACAGAACAGTTCGTACAGCTGACTGTTGGCATAGATTTCGAGGTACAGAACACACCATACAATAGTTCGGATTTGACACGGATTACGAGGCAGATTTTGGGACTGTTTTAGTGTGCCGTAAGTGGACTTTTCTTGGCTGGAAATTGTGATTTTGCTGCTGTTATGTACTTTCCTGAAGCTGAATAATAAGATCTCTCTCTCTCTCTCTCTCTCGTTGGGTTTCCCCACATTGGGGTTTTCCCTTTTGCCTAAATTTCTGAGTTTTATGGGTTGCTGTCCATTGTGTTTATTTCAGCTGCATATTTGCTTAGCAATGTGTATTTCTGCTTATGGTAATTTCTGAATATGAGTTTGGGACATTTCGGAAGTTCATGAAAGACATTGATCTCTAGGTTGCTAAGTGTTCGACAGAAATTTTAGCTTGCTGATTTTTGTCATTAAAATCTACATGTAGTGTATCTAGAATGAATCAACATCATGATGTGTAAGAGAAACATCCAATGAAATGTGTTGGTCTACTGAAGGTACAAAGATTGATACAAGTTGTCCTTGAGAATGGAGCTATTGAATGTAGTGCATTCAGAATGGACCAACATCATAAAGAGAAAGATCCACTAAAACATGTTAAGTATCATCTTAAGAAGCAATGGAAATCATCTTGGCATATAACATCTCTTCGTTCAAACACCTTGTTAGTGAAAGGATCATATCGACATATGATTGAATAGGGGCGTGGTTGCTTGATCCAAAATTGATGGAGTCATATCTTGAACATTAGGGGGATGGGTTTTCTCCATGTAATGCATAAACACTTGCTCTGAAGAAGGGCTGTTAACATATCATAATTAGTCCTATTTAATCGAGCAAACATCCATCGTGAGTCCATAGGTTCAACAACAACAACAAAGAAGACCTCTGTAAAGTTTTCATAAGTTTCACCTTTATAGACCAAAGAGAAAGAGAGATACCAACTTCTACTGAAAACATCTGAAGTGCCCTGGCCTTGAAGAAGGGTTTAGACCCTATGAAACCCTAAGAAAGAGGCATTGGCCTTGTAGGAGGGTTTAAGCCCTAGGAAAGCCTAGAAAAAGAGATAATCCAGAAACCTTAAGTGATGCCATGAGCCATTCTTTTGGGATCATCTGCTGAATTGAGTTAGTGAGATGATTTGAAACCCTAGTTCCACATTCAAAATACCAGTGATGCCACCAGCTAACTAGTGTTGGATCAACTGCTGAAAATCTGCAGTGGAAAGATGATTTAAAACCATGGTTCCATGGTCACAAAATCAGTTATCCCACCAGCCAAATAGCCTCTGATCAACTGATAAAAATCTGCAGTAAAAGATTGATTTGAAACCATGGTTATGCAACCACAAAATCAGTGATGCCACCAGTGAAATAGCTTCAGATCAGCAGCAGAATTGGGCAAGGGAGGTCACACCTGCTTTGACACCATGTTGAATTTCACAAGAGAGAGAGAATCAAATGAAACCAGTGTTACACGAGGATGTGCCTCCAAGATGGCAGGATGCCCTGCAAAATGTTTCTTGCATCCCTCAATTTGCGAAACATTGTGAAATGCAAAGCGAAATATTTTGTCAATAGTGATGGACACATAGGCACCTCCCAACAATTTTTCATAAAAAAGTTAAAACATGTTAAAAAATAAAAAAAACCTAAACCTAATACTATAATAACCTAACATGTTTCCCTAAGCCTCATTTGAATTTACAATGGTGAATAGTTACTGATAAACTCCTATTGACAATTAGTCTTTAGATGCATCATTTATCGTTTAATATTTACGTATCTTCAGATTTTTTATTTTATTTTTTATATTTTAAACTATAGAAGGCATATATGGATAACCTAAGTCACCATGATATCGATATGGATACAAATAAATCATTTTTTAGAAAGTTTTGGATGCAATACGTTTGGATGTGCTATGTATCAAAATACATATAGAAATATATGTGTAAAACAAATGCCATGAACATAGAAAATATTGTTCATAATTTTGGAATTATAATTAAAAGGATTGAATTTCATTTAATCTTAGGACATCATAGGTCAACAATACATACAATATGGGTCTCTCATCACTCTGTAGTCCATGTCATTAACGACAATCACTTTACATATCATCAAACGAGTTCATTTCTTAATCATTGTATTTATTGAATTTCTTCATCACTGCTATTCTATGGGGGGGGGGGTATGAATATTGGAAGCTTAGGCATGATTGGTTCTTGATACAAATGATCCACTTAGATAAATCTATATCAATGCATGCTCTTCAACCAAATTGAGGTGAATCATTGCTTTCAAGGACATATCCAAGTCACGTAACTTTGACTCCACATCCCACAACTTGTTATGTTACTACTTTCTGGCCTCTTATGTGACATAATGTAGAGGTTGTAATGGACATACAAACTCATTAACATTCTTTGCCATCAATATGTTTTGCTTCACCAAATGGATGAAGCTTTTTGTACTCCATTTTCCACTTTGTTGATGAGGAACTAACAATTTGTAATAAAAGCTTATGCTAAATTCTGAAGATGATTGGTATT
Source organism: Picea engelmannii (assembly GCA_009831015.1). Lineage (NCBI taxonomy): Eukaryota > Viridiplantae > Streptophyta > Pinopsida > Pinales > Pinaceae > Picea > Picea engelmannii. The sequence goes on along the minus strand of ML784149.1, from coordinate 395,723 downwards.
CTCACTATAGTAGTTCCACTACTTAGTGATATCCATGTTACTTTCCTTCATAGCATCCACATTTGCATACATACCCTTTGAAGTTACAAAGGCATACAATTCTTGGTGGAATGCTAGTGCAATTGTAGGGCTTGGGCACATCTTGTTTATGCTCTCCTCTATCTAACAATTTTTCTTTGGTTGTCTTTTTCCTGGACTAAGAAATGGAAGGAAACCCTAATGACCAAAATAGGTCAATGAAACTCAAAAATACAAGTGATAGTATCAAAATCACGGGCAACTAGGGTATCTTCTCCCTAAAAGAAAAAGAAAAGCAAATGGCATGGTAACAAAGTAAAGTGGAGTTAAGCCCAAAATGCGTAAACCCTTGATAATGAAGTAAAGTACGACCTTGGAGAGGAAGACAGAGCAAGTCAAACCACAACATAGATTCTGCTCTATAAGATCTAAAGTCTACCAATTAGTAGTAAGATGCAAAGTTGGTAACCACAAAGAAGCACTCTCAAGAGCTTGAGACCTTAAGATAATGTCCAGATTTAAAATGTTATCAAAGTAGGAAAGATACATAAGACGCCCAAAAAGGAAAAGAGCATGAGCTAGGCAAAGCAGAGGTGAAAATCCTTAGAGGATTGAGGCCTAAGTTCAATATCAACATCATAATAGGAAATGCAAGTAAAGGTGAGGAGGGAGAGAAGGCATCCTTATCTCCATCTATGAGTGTGAAGGAATTGATGTAAAATTCGATGATGTCATTCAAAGAGCCTATTATTGAGGGGGCCTAGCTGTATAACACTAGGAGGAGCAATGGAGTGAGGGGGCCTATCTCTCCCAAGGTTGAGTGGAAGAATCTCAAAATGGAGGTCTAGTTGCTCGACAAGGCCAGGTGGGTGTACTTTGCAATGGGAGGTGTGATTCTGAGATCGCATAGAGGTGACATACTTGCTAGCCATGTGGGAAGAAGTCCACTGTCTCACATATCTACTGCCACACGAGTCCAAGGCGAGGGAGTTCACTTGGTGCTCAGTGCCTCAAAAATTGAGATAAGCTGGAAGAAAGATGTAATGAGCCTAATGGTACCGGACTTAGAGAGGCCACAAGAAGACTCTTGTCTATGGTTAACTACCTTACATACATATAAAGCTAAGCATCTTTCATTAGGATAATGAAATAAAGTTAGCAAGGAAAGTCTTGAGCCTTGAAATAGGTAGTGAGGCCTCCCTCAGAGCTCATAATATATGGGACACTTGGAGGTGAAGTGTTCCTTAAACTCGATCTCTTGGAGATGGCATAGCTAACATATTCTCTTAGCCCTGGGGATGTGGTGGTCTGTCTTGATTCGTAGGTGGTGGGGGCAAACCCACAACTGGACGAGCGGGATCTTGAGACCATTCTCTAAGACAAAAGGCCATCTTTGGGCTAAGAGTCAAAGGAGGGGAGACCTAGGTGCCTTGGATGTACCTCCAATAGATGTCATCCCTCACTCTCCTATTGATCTCTCCTTTTGTGGGGAGATGACCAAGGTAGTAGAAACTTGAAGACAAAGAAGTCATAAATTAGTGTTTGCACCATAGGGGGAGCCTATATTCCTAGAAATCATTATCAAGTGACCAATGTTGAGCTTGAGAATGTTATCTTGAGAGTGGCCCAAACTAAGAGGAGTTTCTGGGGCTAAAGGCGACAATCAAGAGCTCCACACAACATCCAAGATCAGAAAAACTTCAGCAGAGGGAAAAATCTGGTGATGCACTCCTATCCACAAAAAATATGCTGAGCATGGGAGGGTGCAACAACCTCATTGTGGGGTAGATGGAGTAAGCGAGCATTGTCTAACCAATCTGCTCCTATCTATGCCAATATCTCCAATATTTGGATGATGCTTAGCACTCCAATTGGCTAAGATGGGTCAACAGAAGGATGCAATCAATTTGGTAAATCTAGATGAGCAACACAAGCGCTGCCATCTAAAGGCAACCACCTATTTGAGAAACAAGGCCTAACATCTCTAGTTAGGAGAATGGAAGAAGGTAAAGAGGGATCCCCTTGTATCTCTGTAAAGGTAGTGTGAACTCCCTTGGATATTGTGCTAAATGCGACACTTGAAAATTTAATGTTCCTCATATAGACCCTCCTGTAGGGAACATAGTTTGCAAGCCCCAACTTCCCAAGGGTTACAGTGATCTATTTCAACTTGTAACTTGTGAGAAAAGACCCTCAACTGGCAAAGACTCAAGAGGAATCCTAAGACCATGTGACCAATACTGCCATAGATAGACTAAATGAACATTAATACCATCAATAATCTGTAAAAAATGTTTTGAACAGAAGGCTAACTTGGGGCTGAAAGGCCGAGGCAGAGAAACCCAACTATCTTGGATAAATTGCTGAGGGGCCTTATTAGTCTTCCCTTCTAGGGGGGGAAGGTAAGGAGGGCATCCGAATAGTACTTAAGGGAGCTGGGAGATCGTCTATGGATATTGGCATAGATACAAAAGGAATTGTAACTCCCTCGGATACTGTGATAAATCATAAATGTGAGACCTGCAAATTAATTGTTCCTCAAGGGAACATGGTTGGCAAGTCCTAACATCCCAAGAGATATGGTGATCTTTCTCAACTTGTAACTTGTGAGAAAACACCCTCAGCTGGTAAAGAGGGATTCTAAGAGTCAAGACCATGTGACCAATGCTGCCATAGATCATCTAGATGAACAATAATACCATCAATAAACTGTAATAAATGTTCTGAGCAGAAGGCTAGCTTGAGGCTGAGAGGTTTTTGGGGAGAAAGCCAACTAACCTGGATCAATTGCAGAGAGATGTCCCTAATGGCCCTATTAATCTTCCCTTCAAGGTGGAGAAATAAGGACGGGTATACAAAGAGTACTTGAAGGGGGGTTGGAGATCATCTATGGAGATACCAATAGACTACAAAAGTGTTGAAGCCTCAGATTACCACATTGCTGCTGCCCGATATTGAATAGCGAATTCCTTTTCGAGAGAATTCAAATTGGTACTCTTACAACTGTTAAGTAGTTTCATTGGCCTTAGGAGGCTTTAATGCAGGTCCTTTTGGCTGCCTTGCAAATTGGAAAGGGGAGATAAATGGTAAATCTAACCTACTATGAAGGAATATGATGGAAACTCTGCCAAAGGTGAAGAGAACACACATCGGTGATGAATAAATCAACCTTGATGAACAAATTCCTCTTTTGAGTCAATCCAGAATGAAGAAAATCAGACCATAATTATGAAACTTCTACTTGAAATTGCTCTTCAAACCCTTAGATTACCTTGTAAGAAAACTGTACGCAATGCGGGTATAACGCAAAATGTTGAAAACTTGGTGTGAAATAAGGTGCTAGGGCATAATTGTGGTCGAGATTCTTTATTTTAAGGTCTTTGCCATTTTTAAAAGTTCTTTTAATGACTTTTTTATGTATAAGATGATGGACATCATATTGGTAGTGTACAGTATAGCTTCTGTACATTATCAGGTAGTGGTCATACCAATTATGATTACGTAGGGCATTCCAAGGGGGGTGCAGATCCATTAATCTAGTGGATAACATTAGTTCGAAGCTGTGATGTTGGGAGCAAGAGTGAAGAGGGAGCAGGAGTGGCAGAGGTCAATTCCTAAAGAATGCTGGGATCAAAGTGTCCAAGGGGCATCTTTTTATAATATTTATTTCAATATATTTTCAGTGCATACATATTCAAAAATACATGCAGAATGCCAAATTAGTTTTAGAAATCTGAAACAAATTTTCTGCTATTTGTAGATAAATACTATGTTTTTAAAAAGCTAGAAATGTGATTCATGATTCCATATTAGACTAATCAATACAGAATCAACCATGTAGTACACAGATAATATCAGTTAACTATCTAGCAGTTATAACAGCAACCTTGAACTTAAATAAGCCATCCGACTGTAGAAAATCAGCAACAAAAGCACTCTAACTCACTTAGGACTTTTGTCAAACACTTAGTAAACAAAGATTTCTGTCTTAAATGAACTCGGAAATGTATTAACCCACATTCAGCTATATATCATAAGCAGAAACACACATTACTAAACAACTAGCAGTGGAAAAATAACAATGAACAGCAGTCACAAAACACATGTGCACACTCAGATTTTTGGCAACTAGCCAGGGAAAACCCCAGAATGGGGAAACCCACCATGAGAAATTTATTATCTGCTTCAGGAAGTACAAAAGCTACAGCAATAATACATTTGGCAGCAAGAGAAACACAAGTTAAACTCACTTGCAGACACCCATAACCAGTCCCCAAATTCAGCCTTGAAAATCGTGCCACAGACCGCACGCGGCCTGTACGACCCAGTCGAGAAACAGCACTTTGAAACTCGTGCCAAACTTATGCTGTACGGTCAGATCTGTACAGTTGATCTGCAGCAAGAAAAACCCAAAATCTGCCACAAGGTGCCTTGAAAATTGTGCCCACTTTTCTGCCGTACGGCCTGTACAAATCCGTACAGTACGACCTTCCTCTCAGCTGTGCAATTCAGCAAATTTCTTACAGAAATTTCTCTTGGGATTTGTGCCCAAACTCTCTTGGAATCAGTGCCAAATCTGCTGCATAAACTTTTCTTCCTAGCTCTCTCAAATTTCTCTTGACTTGTCTTGCACGCTACCCTACCCTACACTTACTCTTATAATCTGAAAATGACTTTTCACCTTCCCCATCCCTAAATCTAATGGCCAAGATCTAATCTTGCCTTTACAAGATCAAGGGACATGATTCATTCCCTCCAAAATAAATCATCTAAATTTACCAAAGTTATTTTTCCACTTTATGACAGAAGTGCACGTTTATGACATAAAGTCACATTAATAAAATAATAGAAGGTCACTTTACAAAAAGTCACTTTAACTTAAGAGCCACTTTATTACAACTTTATAAAACACCTATTACAAAGTCAAGTGCTTAGTAGTGCAAATGCGGAGTACCTCCTGAGCTATAAAAGCTAACACTCCCTCTTAGCGAAGGATGTACTCATTGCCATCACCATCACCATCACCATCACCTGGTCCTGTTCTCAAGTCCATCACACTGTTCGCAGTGGGAGTTTCCTCTGAACCTGGAGCCAACCTCAACACTTGCACTGAACTCGAACCGGAAGACCTCCTCTTGGCAACCACTTTGAACCTTGATCTCCTAGGAGAATCCACTCTCCCACCTTGAGTTTCTGTCTGCTCACACCAGCTGAGACTCCTACTGGTGCTCAGAAGAGACTCCCTCTCTTCCCTCGGATTTCGAGACTGAATCCTTGAACCCACTATAGTCTCAGGAGCCTCCTGCTCCTCATTCGACTTTGGATCTCCAACTTTAGGCTGTCTTCGCACAAAGTACAACCTATCAACCCGATCACCAATCAATTGTGGCTCGACCGAATCTGCTCCCTCTCTGTAGATAAAGATGTCCACTCTTGAACAATGTCGCATATTCCGATATGCCAAGGCTGACCAAGAGCAGGTTAACCCTTAGTGCTGGAACAAACAAAACTCCATCAACCACTAGGAGTTCTCCAAACTCGAGCTGGAATCTGACCCTTCCAACTCCACGTACTGCTCGTGCCATTCCCCCTTCACTTTCAACTAGCTAGTATGGACCTGTCTCTGTGATATTGAGGAATATACGCCATATTCCTGTCATGTGGCACGAGGCTCCACTGTCAATGATCCATCTACTGTCACACACAAATCCAGTACTCTCGACACTTGACACGACAGTGACCAATGATAATTCCTTTTCAAACTTGTCTGAAAAGTCCTCTATTGTTGCTGATGTCGTTGCAACTGGCCCCTCCTCCTTCCTCTTCTTCATCTCTGGACACTGGGCTGCAAGGTGGCCATACTGGTTGCAGACGAAACCTCTGACTTTGCTCAAGTATTTCCCGAAACTACCCCGCTTCTTTACTTTGCTCTTTGTCACAAGAGAAACATTCTCTTCTTCAACTCCATCCGCCTTTTGTCCACTGCTCTAAGATCCTTCCTAGATCTCCTCCTGAGTGAAATCATCCCACAGTCTGTTCCAATCTGGAAAATGTTCCCGATCCACCACACACTTCACAAAGACTTCAAATTCCTTGGTGAAGCCTTTCAAGGCTATCCTCACCAACTCTGAATTTGAGATGACCTCCCCAACTACAGCCAACTCATCTTTCACCTGTGCTACTCGGGTAAGGTAGGATGCCACACTCTCACCCTTAGCCATCTTAGTATCATACAACTTGTCCTTTAAGGCCATCTTCCGGTTCTCATTCTTCGCCTCATACAAGTTTTTCAGTGTCTCCCACATCTCATAAATTGTCTTCTTCTTAGCTAAGTGTGGGATAAGTGAGTCTATCACTCCATCAAGAATAAGCCTCTGAGCTTTGGCTTCCTTTCCCTCATATACATCCAAAGCAATAGCGTCTGCTGTGGGAACAACTACTATAGCGCTGACAAAGCTCCAAAGTTTGTTCTCCCTGAGAACAACTGACATTCTGACTTTTCATTGCAAATAGTTGGAAATCCCTTCCAACTGGTCCTCATATTTGATGCAAGCAACCATTTTCCTCTCAACTGTTCAATAGAAAACAAACAACCAAGTTTCCCCCTTTCAAATCCCTGAAAAAAATTAGCACTGCTCACTATAAATCAGAGCCCCGACTTTGATACCATGTAGAAAATCAACAACAAAAACACTCTAACTAACTTAGGACTTTTGTCAAACACTTAGTAAACAAATATTTTTGTCTTAAATGAACTCTGAAATGTATTAATCCACATTCAACAATATATCATAAGCAAAAACACACATTACTAAGCAACTAGCAGCGGAAAAATAGCAATGAACAAGTCACAAAACACATGTGCACACTCAGATTTTTGGCAACCAGCCAGGGAAAACCCCAGAATGGGGAAACTCACCCAGAGAAATTTATTATCTGCTTCAGAAAGTACAAAAGCTACATAAATAATATATTTGGCAGCAAGAGAAACACAAGTTAAACTCACTTGCAGACACCCACAACGAGTCCCCAAATTCTGCCTTGAAAACCATGCCACAGAGTGTATGACATGTACGGCCTAGCTGAGAAACAACACTTTGAAACTTGTGCCAAACTTCTGCTGTACGGTCAGATCTGTATGGTTGATCTGCAGCAAGAAAAATCCAAAATCTGCCTCAATTTTTGTGGCACAAGCTGCCTTGAAAATTGTGCCCACTTTTCTGCTGTACGACCTGTACAAATCCGTACAATACGGCCTCCCTCTCAAATGTGTGCTTCAACAAATTTCTGTAATCAGTGCCCAAACTCTCTTGGAATCAGTGCCAAATCTGCTGCATAAACTTTTCTTCCCAACTCTCCCAAATTTCTCTTGACTTGTCTTGCACACTACCCTAGGCTTACTCTTATAATCTGAAAATGACTTTTTGCCTTCCCCATCCCTAAATCTAATGGCCAAGATCTAATCTTTCCTTTACAAGATCAAAGGACATGATTCATTCCCTCCAAAATAAATCACTTAAATTTACTAAAGTTATTTTTCCACTTTTTGACATAAAGTCACTTTAATAAAATAATAGGCCACATTACAAAAAGTCACTTTAACATAAGAGCCACTTTATTACAACTTTATAAAACACCTATTAAAAAGTCAAGTGCCTAGTAGTGCAAATGCAAGGTCACTTCAGCGTACAAGACAAAAGATGCGGAGTATCTCCTGAGCTATAAAAGCTAACACTTCCTCTTAGCAAGGGAGGTTCTCATTGTCATCACCATCACCATCACCTGGTCCTGTTCTCAAGTCCATCAAATTGTTCGCAGTAGGATCTCCCTCTGAACCCAGAGCCAATCTCAACACCTGCACTGAACTTGAACCTGAAGACCTCCTCTTGGCAACCACTTTGAACCCTGAGCTCCTAAGAGAATCCACTCTCCCACCCTGAGCTTCTGTCCACTCACAGCAGCTGAGCCTCCTACCGGTGCTCAGAAGAGACTCCCTCTCTTTCCTTAGATTTCGAGATTGAATCCTTGAACCCACTACAGTCTCAGGAGCCTCCTGCTCTTCATCTGACTCTGGATCTCCAACTGTAGGTTGTCCTTGCACAATGTACAACCTATCAACCCGATCACCAATCAACTATGGCTCGATCGGATCCGCTCCCTCTCCGTGGATAAAGACATGTTCACTCTTGAACAATGTCGCATATCCTGCATCTGTCGAGGATGACACTGAGAGCAGGTTAACCCTTAGTGCTGGAACAAACAAGTTACAAAACTCCATCAACCACTAGGAATTCTCCAAACTCGAGTTGGAATCTAACCCTTCCAACTCCACATACTGCTCGTGCCATTGCCCCTTCACTTTCAACTAGTTGTTATGGACCTGTCTCTATGATACTGAGGAATATAAGCCATATTCCTGTCATATGACACGAGGCTCCACTATTAATGATCCATCTACTATCACACACAAATCCAGTACTCCCGACACTTGACACGAGAGTGACCAATAAGAATTCCTTCCCAAATTTGTCCAAAAAGTCCTCTACTGTTGTCGCTGACGCTGCAAGGTGGCCCCTCCTCCTTCCTCCTCTTCTTCTTCTCTGGACACTGGGTTGCAAGGTGGCCATACTGGTTGCAAACGAAACATCTGACTTTGCTTAAGTCATTCCCGAAACTCCCCTGCTTCTTTACTTTGCTCTTTGTCGCAAGAGTACCATTCTCTTCATCAACTCCATCTCCCTTCTGTCCACTGCTCTGAGATATTTCCCGAATCTCCTCCTGAGTGAAATCATCACACAGTCTGTTCCAGTCTGGAAAATGTTCCCAACCCACCACACACTTCACGAAGACTTCCCATTCTTTGGTGAAGCCTTTCAAGGTTATCCTCATCAACTCTGAATCTGAGATGACGTCCCCAACTGTAGCCAACTCATCTTTAACTTGTGCTACCCGGGTAAGGTAGGATGCTACACTCTCACCCTTAGCCATCTTAGAATCATGCAACTTGTCCTTTAAGGCCATCTTCCGGTTCTCATTCTTCGTCTCATACAAGTTTTTCAGTGTCTCCCACATCTCATTAGTTGTCTTCTTGTTGTTGATGTTTTGGCAGCTGTAGGAGGATCTTTCCCTCCTAGATGACCTTTCTTAGATGCAGAGAAGATTTGAAAGCGAGAGATCCATTGGACATATGTTGAAATACCCTAGAAGAGAAGTTGACCCAGAAGAATAAATATATTGAAAAACAACCTTCCCAGAAGAGAAGTCGGCTCAATTAGAAGGACATGAAGACTATAAATAAGGAGGCGCCTTAGCTCATTTGTTCACACACTCACACTCTCTCATCCACCCAGAAACAAGGCACAAGTTTGGAGAAGGGGACGCAGTAGCTGCAGTGACGCAGTTATTTCTTGTTCAGTCTTTTGGTATCTCTCTCTTGTGAGCTACTCCTTGAGGAGGTGTGCTACCTTGGTATGGTGCTGTTGCTGTAGCTGTGGTGGTATTTCTGGTTGAGCTAGCCTTTGTGCTAGGGTTTATCTGATTGGACTTGCTTTGTGAACAAAATCTATCTTAAGAAAGGTTGCTAGGTTTTTCCCCCATTTGGGGTTTTCCCAGGATAAATCTCTTGTGATCTTTTTGTTTCTTGTTTATGTTGATTCTGCTCAGTACATGATATATATATATATGTTAATGGTAATGAAGTAAAAGAACACGAGTAATACTAATGCTCCGTAAATAAGGAAAATTTAACATGGTATCAGAGCTGGTTACCTTCAGAACAGTTTGACCACTGGAAGGAAGATCGCTACAACGACACCTTTCAGCACCTTGCAGCTGCAATACTTTGTCAAGCTCGTTGAGGATAATTCCTTCATAGAGTAGTGCGCCCTAACCTTGCGCACCTCCTGAAACCCTCAACGTGCAATTTAGTGAAGTTTGAAAATCGAGGTTTTTCAGTGCTAGGGTTTCTACCGGCGAAAATGTCAACCAATATGAGAGTTGAGGATAGATTGGATGGAGGAGATAACTTTAGATCCTGGAAGCATTCTAGAAGAGAATGAGCTATTGGATCATGTCAAGCAGATACTTCCAGAATCAAAATAAGCTCAGGGCCAAGAGGATTTTGACAGACTCGATTAAAGATCTTAGATCTAGTGCACTCAGAGGAAGCCTAGGAGTTGGAGGCAGCAGTGACGATGTCTCCTACAATAGAGAACAACTCAAATATGTCAGCAACAACTAAAACTCCAGGTTTTCTTATCAGGTTTGATATATTATATTGCTGCAGTTTAAATTAGAATAGCAATCTTTAGAGTTCTATTATTGCTATTGTTATGTATTGGTATGATTTGCATATCAGTAAATCCTCATTGTTCAGAATTAATGATAGCTTTCCGGGTAGGTCACAGGTGATAGCTTTGAGAGGGAACTATAATGATGGTTGCAGGAGGCAACATATTAGATGGTCTCTAGCTGAGACATGGAACAGACTATCCAGACATAGAGTTGTGTACACGACCGTACACATCCATATAATGAAGGAAGAAGGACGAAGTCAAAACCTTCTGGTAAGAAGGGTACTTTTGCGGATACATAGTATCTCATATGGAGAGCACTTATAAGAGAAGAAGGCTCCGAAGATGATCGTACAAATCCCTCTAGTTCATTTGATCACTCTGCAGATCATCAAGAAGAGTCGGTAGAGCCAAAAGGGCCTACCCAAAATCGTTGCAGTGACCATGAAGAGTCCAACATGGTCCCGTGATACTTTGCAGGATGCAAAGGAGATGCAGATATATGGCATTGATGAGCCATATCATGAGGAGGAGCAGATGGATCCACCAGTGGTGAGGCAAGATGCCCCACCAAGTACCAGCTCAGAAGGAGCTAGAGTTCAGAGGGAGTTAGCCCTCAAGATTCAGTAGAGAGGAGCAGCCTGCCCAGAACAGTTCATAGGAGATCAGACTTAAGAAAAAGGCAGCACATGCAGAGGGAGTAGATGACTTCGAAGATTATATAGACTCAGAGGGAGTCAAGCTTTAGCGGAGCTCACTTTAGAGTTCAAGATGAAGGATCTAGGTTTGATGCATTACTTCTTGGGATTGGAGGTGTGGCAAAGATCCGATGAAATTTTCCTTAGCCAAGGAAAATATACTGTTGAGACCTTGCAAAGATTCGGGATGATGGACTACAAGTCCATGGCCACACCCATGACGATAAGTCTGAAGCTCCTGAGTGATTCATCTTCAGAATTGATAGATCCCACATTATACAGACTCTGACTGGGCAGGGAGTGCAGTGGATCGGAAAAGTACTTCCAGATGCTACTTCAATTTTGGGATTAGTGTGATCTCATGGTTGAGCAGGGAGCAAACATCAGTGGCACTCAGTGTAGCATAGGTAGAGCATATAGCAGCCCGTATTGCGAGCCGTGAAGCAGTGAGACTTCAAAAGTTTCTTGCAGAGACATGATGCAGAAGGGAGCTGTGAAGCTCTAGTACACATCCACAGATGAGTAGCATCGGGCAAACATTCTCCCAGATTGGTCATGCTGATTTGACCAAGGGAGAATGATACATTCACTCACAGGATTAGCCATGCTAATTTGGCTAGTGGTGAATGGCCCAGGCGCAATCTTTCTCCTATTAGTCATGCTGATTTGACTAGGAGCGGAAAGACTCGAGGTGCTCCAGAGACAAGCTTGGCGTAATGCAAAATGTCCACCCTCATTGAGAGGGAGGTGTGTTGTTTCTTCTCATGTCGACTAACCCCTCTGGCCAAGGGTTCCCTGGATCAGTCTTGGGACTGAGGGGGCAATGCACTGTTGGACCTGATGAGAGAAGAAACATCACATACATAGTCGTGAGGACTATGGGAGTAGCTTTGTGCTACCAGATGAGACTATAACTATGGTTGATGGCATATTGTAGTAGCTGTGTGCTACTAGCTGATTGTTGATAGTTAAAGAGACATTGACTATGATTATGGTTGATGGTATATTGTAGTAACCGTGTGTTACTACCTAATTGCTAGACAATCATAGGTATGACTATGGTTGATGCAATTTTTGTAGCGGTGTGCTACTAGCTGATTGCTGCGTAATCATATGGATCATGACTATGGCTGAGGGCATATTGTAGTAGCTATGTGCTACTAGCTGATTGCTGCCTAGTCACAGAGGTGGCAGACTATGATTATGGCCAAGGGCGTATTGCAGTGGCTATGTGCCACTATTTGATTGCTGCATAATTATAGAGATTGTTGTATTGCATGGTGGTATCTTGTGTAGCTATCATTTGATTGCAGGAGAGAGACATTGTGTCTCTGGATAGTAGCTGAGTGCTACTTGATTACGGAGATTGTGACAAACGATTCAAGCTACCGATGGCATTGTGGCAGCTGTGCTACCAGTTGATTGCAGAGTAGTCAGTGGACTACTAGATGAAGACATCGTGAAATATGCCTCTCTAGCTAAGAGGGAGTGTTGATGTTTTGGTAGCTGTGGGAGGATCTTTCCCTCCTAGATGGCCTATCTTAGATGCAGAGAAGATTCCGAAAGCAAGAGATATCGGAAGTTGTAATAAAGTGGCTCTTAAGTTAAAGTGACTTTTTGTAAAGTGACCTATTATTTTATTAAAGTGACTTTATGTAACATTGCTGAAGATGAAAGAAAATCAGAAATACTTGGTTTAATTTGTTGAATATATGGTTAGATAAGATAAGAAAATTTTATTAATCTACAAATGGCTACGAAAGTAGTTCAGTGGGACTAAAAGTGCTACATCTAGTGTAAATACAATGTGGGAGTGCAAAAAACAACTTTTAGATCTGCATTGGCGGTGCCCAACATGCGGAAGTAACCGAGCACACTTTCTTTCTCATGACTTTATAATGAGTTTTTATAAAGTAACTTTATAAAGTGATTTTATAAAGTTGAGTCCTTTTATTTTTTAATTGTAAAAGTGACTTTATGATGTTATGGGTCACTTTAGTGACTTAAGTGACCTCAACGAATGATTAAGTCGTGACTGTTGATCTCAAGGGAAGCTGAAGAGTCACTCAAGAGAGACCAAGGGTTAGAGGAATTACATTTTGAAAATGCTTAAAAGCAGCTCATGAGGGAAAGAGGGGGCGCACATTTGAGAGTGAGAGAAAGTGAAAAGGCACAATGCCCAAGAGAGAGTGCTAGCTTGGAGGAAGAGCTACAGCAAAGGGGGTTTGGCACACATCCCTAGGAGAGGGATTGGCACACAACCCAAGAAGTATTTGCAGCATTCTTCTACAATCCGTACAACAGTAATAGGAGGGGCCGTACAACAAAGGAGGTGCACAGCAATCAAGGCTGAGTGTTTACAACAGGTGGGCACGATTCCTATGCAGATTTGCTGAGTATTTCTGTTATGTACATCACTGTTTCTTTTGACACGATTTCCTATGCAGATTAGTGACTGTTTGTGGAGATTTTGCTGGCTGTCCTGGGCCGTACAGTCATGGCTTTCTGCCCTAGATACAATCTGGGACTGTTTGTATAGAAAAATAATTTGCTGAAAAGGAGATACAGTCTGTGTTTTATGCTGATGTTCTTTGCTGTTGTAAAAGTTCTGATTTTTCTGAGTGGAATAAAGTACTCTTTCTCCTTAAATCTGTCCTCTTTTCCTGAGTTTTTCTTCATGGGTTTTTTTCCCAGAATTTTGGTGCCAAATGTGTGATTTTGTTCACTGTTCATGAGTATTCCGCTGCTGTTATATTTCAGATTGCTTAGTTATTTGTGTTTCAGCCCATAGTCCAATATTTGCATGCTGTTATATTGCTATATTGGTGTACTACTATAGGAAGCTGAAATCTGGTATTGACTAAGTATGGGACTGATATATATATATATATCAGTGTTTTAAAAACCGGTCGAACCGGAACTGGAACCGGCTGGTTTGACCGGTTTGATAGTCGACTGGTTCAAACCAGCCAATAAACCGAACCGGTCGGCTGGTTTATGACCAAACCGGCCGGTTTATGATCAAACCGGCCGGTTTGGTCATAAACCGGCCGGTTTGATCATAAACTGGTCGGTTTGGTCCCTAAAACCTAAAACCCCCTAAAACCTATAACCTAAGTAACAAACAAGTACTTGGCTCATGTTTTCTCATGCAAGTTGGAGTTGTAAGGTGTTTTGGTGTGCAGCTGAGGGTTATTTTGCTTTATTAATGCTATTTAAAGAGGTCCCCACCCCCTCCATTTCACCCACCCAAGTAAGTAATGGTAACTTTTACGTAAATTTTTAACATTACCATTAATTGTTTCAGGATGTTTGAGAGTGGTTCCAACCTCATTGAACTTCATATGGAGAAAATAGAATTTTAGGTCCCATTCAAAATTCAGTAGACTTAACAGTTTTCAGGATTTCAAGATTGGCAAGATTGCAATGTTTCCACTGGATTCTATCATGTATGAGGGTATGGAACTGACATTTAATCAAGAGAACCAAGCCCTTTATGTACCTCGATGTTGGTGGCATTGATTGTTGAACTCTTTTGTCATGACCCCAGTAAAAATGTACCCTTCACTCAAGTATAAACTCTTCTATTGAACTCTTCTCTTTGTCGTCATGTCAAGTGACTTAGTAGTGTATGTGCACATCAACCTCCGTCTTATATACACGCAGAGGGAATAGTGGTTGACGGGAAAGACAAAGATGTGGGATGTGTTTTCTGATGATAAGGGTTTGAACAACAGTGTTGAGTTGGCATTAGCCAACTTGGATTTTAATGAACTAGTGCTAGAGCCGATCACTTTTGATGATGGTGATCCTCTTGAGGGGTCATCCTCCAGAGTCCACATCAAAAAATGCACGA
>ML784149.1:341793-380809 GCA_009831015.1 Picea engelmannii | reverse complement strand
TGACATGGAGGACTACTGACAGTCACGACTCATGAGCTATGAGATTCTTCCATCTACGGTTCTAGTATCTACCCTATGGCTATTTTGTATTTTTCATTGGCATTCCCACCTATAGTATCAGTGACTCTAACTTAGTATGTTATATGATGTTGTAGAGGCCATTTAGAGCCTCCTTGATTATGTATTTATGTTCTGATCTCTAGATATGTATTTCACTTGGTGTCGTTTTGATATATTCATGAGCATACTTTGGATATGTTGTCTCTAATTGTCTCTAATGCTTTGGAAACATGATTTAAAATCTTAAAAATATATTAATATTATATGTATTTTTTAAAAAACCGGTTTATTGAAACCGGTTCGACCGGTTCATTACCAGTTCATTACCGGTTCTGGTTCAGGTTGGACCCTCGACCGGTTCCGGTAACGGTTTCGGTTTTTAAAACTATGATATATATATATATATATATATATATATATATATATGTTTTAATAAGATCAACACTGAAAACAAGAAAAGATAGAGAACTACTTGTCTAACTAAAAGCTAAGATTTAAAAGAAGATGCAAGTAATAATCAAAGAAACCATATAAGTCTTGGAATTATTAGAAGATTCTGTATCATGGGAGGAAGATGGAAAGAGCTTGATTTAGTGTTGAAGCCTAGAAAAGGTGCTTACAAGTATTGCTATTGGTTAGAAAGAACACAGTTCTCATAGGTCAGTGGAAAAATGGAAACCTCAATGGCAGGGTGGATTAAGTTTAAATTTGATAGGGAATTTAAGGTGAATCTGGGAAAGGAAAGGACTGGGGCTTTTCACAGATGACAAGGGAGGGGATTGCATTATTTCTGCCAAAATGTAGTAAGATTGTGCGACACCTTTAAAGGTCAAAATTGAAGTTTTTAACTTTGATAGAATGAAAGCTTACTAGTGAGATAGGAGATTTCAGGAAAAACAACTTTTGATTTTATTAAAATTAGAATATGATTTTATAAAGTTTCTACTCCAAAATAAAAATATTTGAAAGTGTTATCATTGAAACGAAATACCTAGTGTTTAGTGGTGAGGATCAAGCTCCCAGAAAAATTGCAGATGACTTTGAAGATGACAACTTCTCATAGTTGAATTTGGAAACCTTACTTTGAAATTTTGGTCCATAAGCAGTTTGTTCGATGACCATGGCAAGGCAACGACTAGAACAAACTCATGTTTTAGAGAAGCATCTTGTAGTAACAAAATACTCCATGATTTATAGGTAGAGGGAATTGACAACATGAGTGCTTTCAGCTAAATAGTGAAAAACACAGGATGCAAGTACAGCTGCTACTTCGCTCATTGGTGCAAATATGTCACGACAAGCCTTTCTAGGAAGAGCAGCAAATGCAATGAATATGGCCTTATTTGGATTGAAGTTTACCAAGAAAACAAACGAATAAGTATGACAGGCCGTTTGTTGTTTGTAGCAATAGCTCTCGCATTTGGTGACTCATGTTATCACATGGATCATTTTTTCTAATTTTATTATTGTTAGTATATGATAGAGCTACCTATGAGTCTTAAATGGTTGAATATCAAAGCATTGTGTTGAAATGCTCACATGTTAAACGATTAAATTGCATTTTTGAATTTGTATTGTGCTGTTTATTCCTAATGTTATTTGGATTTATTGTCAGTATAATTTGTGCACTTGTAGCCAAGGCTCTGAAAGTCAAGTATTAGGTGTCTAATTAGTTTCAATACCTGTTCTGTTAATGTCCTCGATATTGCATGTATATTGGTTGAATTTTCTGTGTATAGATTCTAGAGTAATATATAAGCCTCGTTTTTTTGATGAGATTCATATATTTAAAATGGTTTATTGAGATTGAATATTAAATCCACTCTGAGAAGCCTTTTCAGCGCACTAATCCTGCAATATATATTTTGCCAGGTTCAAGTGTGTGGACTTGGATGGTAATGGTGTACTCACACCAAATGAGATGCAGTTCTTTTATGAGGAACAATTGCATCGCATGGAATGCATGGCCCAAGAGCCAGTCCTTTTTGAGGACATATTATGCCAAATGGTGGATATGATTGCCCCTGAGGTAACTACTAACTATTTCTGACCTGAGAAATTTTGTTTTACATGTGTCAATTTGATCTTAAGCAATACAGATATGAATGTGCTTTGATTCACTCCTTTTTACTGTTTATGATCCAGAAAGAATGGCTATTTACTCTACGGGATCTGAAGAGATGTAAGCTGTCAGGAAGTGTTTTTAATATTCTTTTTAATCTTAATAAATTTATGGCTTTTGAAACTCGAGATCCATTCCTTATCCGTCAGGTAAAGTATATCCTGTTTTACATTGTTGGTTTTTTTGTTACTTTTTAAGGATAGAATGTCATATCAAGCCACAATAAAGTTTCTATATATAGCAGCAATGTCTAATGAATATTTTTATGGGAATAAGCAGGAACGGGAAGATCCTACTTTGACAGAGTGGGATCGGTTTGCGCACAAAGAATATATCAGATTGTCCATGGAAGAAGATGGTGAAGATGCTTCTAATGGCAGTGCAGAAGTCTGGGATGAATCTCTTGAGGCTCCTTTCTGAATGTGAGCATTCTTTGTTGACAGCATCAGCACGTTCAGCTGTTTCTGCATTTTGTCGACCATACAGGCTTTTTGCCTTCTGCTTTTCATGTAATGCTCCAGAATTTGAGTTGCACATGCACTTATGATTGGAATGTCTGCTAAAAGTTATCGATGAATCTGATGTTATACAAGAATGAATAGATCATTGGTCACTTCCCAAAAACTCCTTGAGCACGTGAGACACGTGGTGTGATCATGGTTTAGTGCATGGGTGAATTCTTTAAAGTTAGTATGTGCGATTTAGTGTATTAAGATGCTGGGATACATAAATTTCATTCAATCCTAGATACCAGAATACTTGGAGTTGTATTCTGGTAACTGGAAGGACAGTTGGATGCCTGGAAATGAGAATGTGTAGAATGATTGCCGGAAAACAGGACAATGAAAGTTAAATTACACAGAGAATAAATGCTGTATGCAACCTTCACAGAGGGAGGAAATACGAACATGTTATTAAAGGGATACTATGTTTTATTAGAATAATAAATTTTATGATTACTTGATTCTCTTTCCAAAATGAAACTCACTTATCTGTGTTGTCTTTTTGCAGTAGTCTTGCTATGAAATGGATGGAACTATGTCTGGATATTTGAAATGGTGGACCCGCAGATCCTTGGTGGGGATGGTTATCTTCTATTTCATTCTACTGAAACTTGGAAGGAATATCGCAAGAACCATCGTGCAGCTGAACAGAAAGGTTGGTCCATTGGTAGATGTTTTGCCATTCTGAAATAATCAGATGAAGTAGAGGTTCAATGGAAGAGTATTGGAATCTTTTTGTACAGGACTTCTTGTATATTTATTTATTTTTAAATTAAAGCCTGATCTTAGTTAGCCTGCAGTTAGTCTCTGCATAGGTGATACGTTGCAAGTTCTGCTAGTAGTTCAATGTTTAATAACCATCAGGTCTTGAGATGGGCTTTGTTTAGCACCTTGGTGGTTGCAAAGAGAGGCAAAGGATCTCTGCCGTTAGTTGTTCAGATTTTATTTTGCCTGTTCAGTGTATGAATCAAGTGTTTTTCTTTAATGTGGTGGAATGTTTAAGTTCTGTCAGAGGTAAAGGTGTGTACCATATTGGTTCTCAGCAGAGCATGGAAAGAATGGCAGCCCTCATTACCTGTCAAAGAGAATGGCAGCTATGTAGTGAGGAATGTAGATACCTATTCAATGGCAGATTTCTTGCCAGTCTCATTATACTCAAAGACATATTTTTATGGTCATTCTTCATTCCCATTATTGCAAATCGTCATTATACCCAACTTTCATTTCAGATTTGTGATGGTGCTAAGAATTTAGCCTTAAGCGTATTCTCTATGTTATATGTAGTTGAAACATTACTCAATTAATTCAGGATTCATCTGTGCCTTTTGTTTTGTGGATTTTCTATTGATTGGATATCACCAGAATATGTACTTCTTTGAGCTTGTCCTTCAACATTTTTGTCCCCTTTTCATGTAATATCTACCCTGCTTCTTGCATCCAGTCAATTGCCCCATGTGCCAATTTCATATCCTTCTAGAGAAGGATGCAGTTTATTTCAATTTTATTTCAAAATAGAGCAGAGGTGAGAGAGAAAATACTGCATTGGATGTTATCTTCTTAGAAAGGAGTATATTGTATGACTTACTATTGCATAATAATTAGTCATACTAAGGCAATACGGTTATTTGTTTTGTATCTAAAACTGCACCATATCTGGGAATTTAAGTTTCCTTGTGCCATGGTCCTATGGAATTTTACAGGAAATTATTCTTTGTACGTTCTTCTGGATGCAAGCACTGATCTGAATCTGATTGAAATTTGCTACTATTCTAAGATTAATGTATGGACGTTGACATATTCTACATTCCAGCCTGATCCCAACTCTCAGGGAAAACCTTTGAAGGCTAGAGTAAATACTTCATTACATCATCTGGTACTTCCAGGCTTTGAATGGTGCCCCAAGTGTGCTTTTAAAATCACCTGGTTGTTCTTTTATATGGCATTGAATGGTCATGTCATTGTTGCAACAGTTGAATCATAACATATGATATTGATATGGTCCTGTCATTGTTGTCCCGAGTGTGCTCTTAAACTCAGCTGGTGGTTCTTTTATATGGCATTGAATGGTCCTGTCATTGTTGCAATAGTTTAATTATAACATATGATATTATTTTTGAGTTATAAATTTCGGGGTCATCTTATACCAAACGGCTATTTTATGTTTGCCCCATGGATTTTGCTATTTCTTGTAAAATGAAAGTATTTCATTTCTGTTTACAGTCCTTGCCCTGTTATTACCAAAATCTTTGTTGATCCTTTGGTCTTCTTAGATAAGCTAAAGATGTTTGAAACATGTTTGTTTTTAAGGTGGCAGTGTTTCATGACATGGTGTGCTAAGACTGACAGCTTTAGCTTGATGAAAAACAACATTTTCTTAGGGACCCTACTTCAATAGCGACGGAATGGATCCCTTACTGATAAATTGATAAGCATACACACAATTAGAGACTCAAAAGTGCAAAAAGGGATATACAAGTTTAGTTTATTTCCTTCTTACTAACATCCCATCATCGGCTTATGTCAGTTGTCTGCAAATGTTGGAAGAAAGAGTAACATTGATTGTTTTTTTCTATTTTTTGGACCAGCTCAAGCACTAAATGTTATTTTAGAAATTTTGATCAAGCCCCTATAATATAGCAGAAACGTTCGACTGATGTAACCCCTCGTGTATGTAAAACCACAGCTTCCGTACCATTAATAAGATGAAGGATATTGACATACGGAATATCTCCTGACAAATACGGTTTTATAAGAGGATAAACCCGCTCGATGAGCACTAATTGCCCAACGCCTCGAAAAGTTACAAATGTGATGTTTCTACACTTAAACCTCATCTTACGAGTATTTTGAATAAAATGAAAGAGACAACCATTCGATTTTTGCGAATGTAACTTTTACTCTTGAACTATTCTTCTCACTTTTTATTATAAATTAATAAAAAGCCAACCATTCCAGTTTTTTTACAAATATGAGACTTTTAGTCTTGAACCATTCCACTCGTATTTTTAATAAAATGAAAGAGCCAAGCATTCACCTTGAAGCAATCCACTCCTGAATTTAAAAAAAAATGAAAGACTCGAACATTCACCTTTCAACTTATGCAAACGTGAGACTTTTACTCTTAAACCCATCCCACGTGTTTGTGTGTTTTAAATATAAAGAAAGAGCCAACCATTCGACTTTTATATCGTGTCTTTCGTAAAAATTAGTACAATTCCTTAATGGTGCAGTTAGTAGTGAGGTCGTCTCTGCCCATCCTCCACTGGTATGTTTCAAATGTAATGAAAGAGCCAACCATTCGACTTTTTCAAAATTTCAAAATTAGTACAATTCTTTAATGGTGCTGTTAGTAGTGAGGTCTTCCGTCCATTTTGATACTGTGAGTTGCCCGTATTGCCGGTAGTACCACTGGCAATACATGGGGTCTGATACTGTGAGTTGCCCATATTGCCGGTAGAACCACTGGCAATACATGTGGTCTGATACTTTGAGTTGCCCATACTGCCGGTAGAACCACTGGCAATACACGGGGTCTGATACTGAGTTGCCCATATTGCCGGTAGTACCACTGGCAATACATGGGGTCTGATACTGTGAGTTGCCCATACTGCCGGTAGAACCACTGGCAATACATGGGGTCTGATACTGTGAGTTGCCCATACTGCCGGTAGAACCACTGGCAATTCATGGGGTCTGATACCGAGTTGCCCATATTGCTGGTAGTACCACTGGCAATACGCTCTAATTTAACATGAGTATTTTCTATTATTATTGTTCAATCAGCGTGGTTGGCTTGCTGTCTACATGAAAATTATGGAGAGATTATTATTCTAAAGACAATGAAGTAATATGATAAAAACTGCTGATCGTATGTGGAGATGCTCCCTCAAATCTTGATGCATTAGACTATCATGCTACTTTGTAATACATTGGAGCCGTGTTCCCCTTTGGGGTTCTTTTACATAACTTGAAATGTTGTAATGAATGAATGTACTTTCATAAATATGATTAGAAAACGTGCATATGAATAATTGTGAATAAAAGTCTTCAAGAATCTACTGGATGAGAATAAAAGAAAAAACAAGTGTTTGAAATTTCGCTGGGAATGCAGTATAAGAAAAGATGGAAGGTATTGTGCACTCAGAGGATAAAAGCAAAGCAGATTACATTGTAGGGGAGAATAATAATTTGGAATCTACGATTTCTGATTAACAAAAATAAAATATGACGTGTTTTTAGATATTTGGAGATATTCAGAGTTTTTTAAAGTTTTTATTTTTCTCACCCATGCTTTTGTACTCTCAAGTATTGTTTCTTAACTATTTAGTTGTTGATATGTATCGCTTATTATGATAATTCTTCATTTTGTGGCTGTTGAGAACATATTAAATGCACACATCAAATCCCTAGCTGGGAAAAAAAATATGTTAAAAGAACAAATGCGTATATTACCTTTACAAGTGAAACTGAAGAATTGATATTTTATATCCTCTCTTAATATATGTCACTGAACTGAAGTATTGATATTTTATATCCTCTCTTAATATATGTCACTGAACTAAGTATTGATATTTTATATGATTTCATTTTATATCATCTCTTAATATATGTTACTATTGGAGCAAGGTGCACCATTTCAATATATAATCAGATTTCTTTGGTGATGTGTCTATTTTTCAAGTGGTAAGTACATTAGTAGTTTCATATTTTATATCATCTCTTAATATATGTTATTATTGGAGCAAGGTCCACCATTTCAATATATAATCAGATTATAATCAGATTTCTTTGGTGATGTGTTTATTTCTCAAGTGGTAAGTATATTAGTAGTTTCATATTTTATATCATCTTATTATTGGAGCAAGGTCCACCATTTCAATATATAATCAGATTTCTTTGGTGATGTGTCTTGAAGTATTTTTCAAGTGGCAAGTACATGAGTATCTAAAAGGGAAGTTTTGAATTGGTGGCTGTATCTTAACATATTCAAGATACTTTGGAATTGGTGGTCATGTCTTAACATATGCAAGATAAGGTCTCACATATTGAAATGGATAAATCATTATTAGATGGATGATTAAGGGATATTGGAAGATTTTTTTTCTGAAAACATGAAAATTCTATGTACAAAATTTAGTGGAAGTATAAATTTGGAGCGAGTTGATGACACTTTGAAGGAAGAGTTCTCACATGCAACTTGCTAAAGAGATAATGAGATATCCAACTTGCATACCTACAAAGTGACTAATGTGAATTATTCTCTAGAAGATTTGCGCTCTGAACTCATTGCGCTCTGAACTCATTGATAGTTAAGCTCTTAAGAGAATGTGGACAAATTGGAGGACTTTGTTAAACTAAATATGGAGAACATATGAAGAGACAGATGGAAATGATAGATCATATTATATCATTGTACCTGAAAAGGAAGTACAAGGGTGTTGTATATATATATATATATATATATATATATATATATATATATATATCAAGCAAGTTTTGTTATTGTTATGAATCATCCATCTAGTCTCTTTATTACAATGTTTTAATCATATAGTGTCTGAACACTACATATCCTTATCATTGCATTTTAACTTTATAACATCACTTTATTTAATTACCCTTGAATGAAATAAACCATGCAATCTTGAACACCTCTTATTGTCTATTTCATTTTCTATTACTTCTAAAAACTCTTTGAATCTGTTTAACTTATCCTCGCTTGGTGCACAATGAAAATGTGTGCTACTCGATCTTGTGACCCACAATAAATCAATCTATTTCTTTGATTTGCACTTGTTCTTTGATGTAATGATGATGAAATTCTACAAGTTTTATTTTTGAATGGTAGATTGGATTCTTGATCATTTTGATTGCACTTTGATTGTAAGTGTGTAAAGTTGTTGGTTGCATTTGTTGAAGGTACAAATCACATAATTTTCTATGTAGCTACACTAACTCACATGTTGCTCCAATTGTTGCTTTTCAATTTGTCTCCATGGGACAGTTTAAAAACCTTGACAACATACCTAATACAACAGTTATCTATGGTATGGTTGTTTTAAGATATATTGACTCTCCTACAAGTTGACGATATAACAATTCATTAGTGACCTTTGGTTTATCTTGTTTCAAAAGCCTCACTTTACTTCCATAAGTGTTTTGCTAGGGTTGCAATATTCCATTTTGAACTTATTCAATTAGTTTAAAGGTTACTTTGTGTTGGATTTTAATGTTGTTTAATTACATTTAGTTTCTTTATAAATTTACTTGAACTGAAGCATAAACCATGAACAATAGTAGCAGTAATAACCAAGATCACAAGAAGAATAACCATGCACAGAGACACGAGTACAATAGAAAATGCTTATATTAAATTGATGTTATTACAATGATGAGAGTTTCATATATATAGAACATATGATGACCATCCATGAAAGGATGTGTCACTTGGATAATAAGTAACTATTTATTTACCAAGTATATTTATATGTTGTATTATAAATATTATGTCATATATATATATATATGGAAGAATGTATTCTCAATGTTGTCCAAACATCAACACTTCCTCTCAATGAGGGAGACATTTTCAACCAGGGTTGTTCACCATAGGTACACCCCCATGAGTGAATGTTAGCTTAATGCTCACTGACACTTGGAGAACACTTCAAGCACCTCGAGTCCATATTATTCCTTGTCATGATCAAGGAAGGACTACGTCTGGGCCCATTTATCACAAGTGCACCTTTATGATAAATGTATCCTATCTCCTTTGGTCTGCAGCCCAATCTAGGAAAATTTATGCCCGATGCTGAAACATCAACACTCCCTCTTAGCTAGGGAAGTATCTTTTCATAGTAGTACACAACTATTGTCCAGAGACACACAGTCTTTGCCAGTAGTACACAACCACCATAGTAGCAAAAGGTTTGACACACATGGCACTTCCATGTGGACTTCTAGAGGCTACACCTTCTAGAAACACTATGGTCAACTCCCATAATGTGTGATGTCAAGGGCCAACTCCTTTGACATGTCCTCATGTGCTCTCCACATGGGATGTTGGGTTATAAACCCAAATGCACTTATCCCTTCTCGAATAAGTGTCCTCATAGATCAACTACACTCAATTCATAGAGGAGTACGATCTAGAGAATGTTTGTCACACATGGCACTCCCATGTGGACTTCTAGAGGCTACACCCTCTAGAAACACTAGGGTCAACTCCCATAGTGTGTGACGTCAAGGGTCAATTCCCTTGACATGTCCTCATGTGCTCTCCACATGGGACGTTGGGCTATAATCCCAAACCCACTTATCCCTTCTCGGATAAGTGCCATCACAGATCAATTCACTTCAGTCACAGAGGAGTACGATCTGGAGAATGTTTCAGGAAGCTGTAAACATCAACACTCCCTTTCAGTGAGGGAGACATTCTCTGCCACACCAAGTTTGTCACAGAAGTACTCGAACTTCATCTTGGTAAGGGGTTTGGTAAGAACATCAGCAACATGCTCATTTGTAGGAAGGTATTGCACCAATACGACCTTCCTCTGCACCATGTCTCGGCTGTAATGGTACTTGATCTCAATGTGTTTCAATTTGTCATGAAACACTGGATTCTCTGAGAGCTTCACATAGCTCTGGTTATCACCATGAATAACAGTGGAATCTAGCATATGTCCAAATAAATATGCAAGGAGTTTGCGAAGCCAGACTGTTTCACGGATTGCCACACTTAATGCAATGTACTCTGCTTCTGCAGTACTCAAGGCCACAAAAGTTTGTTTTCGGCTACACTAGGAAACCATGGTAGATCCCAAAGTGAAGCAACACCCAGAGGTGCTCTTCCTGTCTACTGTGCTCCCTGCCCAATCAGAGTCAGTATATCCCTGCAATCTCATGTCAATACTAGAAGTATATCTTAGACAATGTCCAATTGTTCCTCGCAGGTATCTCAACACATGCTTCACATCAATCCATTGTGTTTGTCTCGGTTGGCTCATAAATTGGCTAAGTGCATTCACTGCATAGCAAATATCTGGTCTGGTGTTAACCAAATACATCAATGATCCAATCAATTGTCTGTACGGGGTCAGATCAATCTCGTCAGAACCAGAAGAAGACACACATAGTTTCTTCAGATTCATCACCATTGGTGTAGCCATGGGTTTACAGTTTAGCATCCCAAACTTTTTCAATATCTCAACTGTGTACTTCGCCTGACTTAGGAAGATCTCATCAGTTCTTTGCCACACCTCTAGTCCCAAGAAGTAGTGCATCATACCAAGGTCCTTCATCTCGAACTCAGAGGCCAACGCATACTTGCATTCAATAATAAGGCTCTCTGTACCGGTGATGAATAAATCATCAACGTAGAGAACCATAATCAAGGCCTCACCGTTAACAGCCTTGTAGTATAGGTTGGGATTAACAACACTTTTGCTGAAGCCCAAACTCATCAGGTGTCCATCAATCCTTGCATACCAAGCTCGAGGTGCCTGCTTGAGTCCATACAGGGCCTTCTTCAACCTACACACATGAGACTCCTTCTCATGTATGACGAAACCATCTGACTGCTCGATGTATATTTCTTCCTCAATTTCTCCATTGAGAAAGACTGTCTTCACATCCATCTGATGTAGTTTCCAACCCATGGATGCTGCGAAGGCAATAATCGACCGGATAGAAGTGTATAGAGCAACATGAGCAAATGGCTCCTCATAATCTATTCCCTCCACTTGAGAGAATCCTCTAGCAACAAATCTTGCTTTGTGCTTCTCGATGCTTCTGTCACCTGTATGTTTGATCTTATAGATCCATTTGGAAGTCACTACAAACTTCCTTTCAGGTTTCGGAACAATATCCCACACATCATTCTTCATGATGGACTGATACTCCTCCATCATGGCATCTCTCCATACTAGTTGACTAGATGCCTCCTCATAACATGAAGGCTCAAAATCAATGATGTGGCTCATAGCTGCGGTATATCACAAATATCTCTGAGGTCTCTTTCTCTCTCGGAAGGTACCATGAGGAGCTGGATGTCCTTCTGCCTCCTGCAAAGTCTGGCGAGCCCATGTAGGTCTCTTCTGACCTACTACAATATCTCTCGGAACATCAACTAGAGGTACAGGATGAATGGGATCAATAGTCTCAACTGTCTCCCTCTGAACTGTTGGAGGGTGAGGGGGAGAAGGACTCATCTATTCTTCTTTCTCATTATCAATATCCATGTGAGATCCTCTAGATCTCATGAAGGCTACCTCCTCCTCAAAGGTAACATCTCTGCTCACCTCAATCTGTCTCTGATTAGGGATGTAGATCCGGTATGCCTTCGAAGATTCACTGTACCCCACAAATGTACCCTTTCTTCCTGAAGGGTCTAGCTTGGTCCTTTTCTCTTTGGGTATATGAATGTATACTGGACACCCAAATATCCTAAAGTGTCCAACCTTATGATTCACTCCGGTGAAAGCCTCCTCGAGAGTCATGTTCCTTAAAGTCTTATGAAGACTTCTGTTATGAACATACACTGCAGTCATGGATGCTTTTGCCCACAAAAACATAGGTAAATGTTGATCTTGAATCATTGCCTTGACTGCTTCAACAATAGATCCGTTCTTCCTCTCTGCAACCCCATTTTGTTGAGGGTTGTAAGGAACAATGTACTCCCTCTTGATCCCTGCCTCAATGCAGAAATCATTGAAATCCTGGGAGATGTATTCTCCTCCATTATCTGATCTCAACACTTTAATCTTCTTTCCGGTCAGATTTTCGACCTGTTCTTTGTACTCTTGAAATCTAGCAAGGGCTCCATCCTTGAGATTTTGAAGCTGGTGTCTCAAGACAAGGGCTCCATCTTGAGATTTTGAAGCTGGTGTCTCAAGACAAGTGCTCTGTTGGCGTTGTTACTCTCAAACAACTTCTTCAAGGCGTCGTACATTTGCTTAGCTGTCTTCAAGTTGGAGATGTGAGGGATTAAATGGTCTCTCACAGAATAGATGATGATTTTTATGGCTTTTGCATCATTCTTCCTCCATTGTGATTTTTCTGCATTATCAGTTGATTCTGGTACAACTTCTTCAACTCACTTCATTAGTTCACTCTCTTCTAGAGTGATGAGCAATCTAGATTTCCAAGAACTAAAGTTGGTTGTTCCGTCAAGCCTATATTCCACCAAAATATGGTTCACCATGGTTGTTGGAAGAGTGCAAAAWTTTTAACCTGAGTTGCAATTGCAACAAAACAATGAATTGCAGGAAAGGTACGACGAGTCGCTGTAGAAGGTCAATGCATGTGTAATGGTCTTCTTTCAAGAACGATGCTCTGATACCATGTTGGATTTTAATGTTGTTCAATTACATTCAGTTTCTTTATAAATTTACTTGAACTGAAGCATAAACCATGAACAATAGCAGCAGTAATAACCAAGATCACAAGAAGAATAACCATGCACAGAGACACGAGTACAGTAAAAAATGCTTATATTAAATTGATGTTATTACAATGATGAGAGTTTCATATATATAGAACATGAAAGTTTGATGTTATTACAATCCATGAAAGGATGTGTCACTTGGATAATCTATGAGGCTCTAAATGGCCTCTAGAATCCAAAAAACATGCTACAAGGCTACAAGCTAGTAAATATCATTGATCAACATGATCAATCACCACTGCTAGAAATGGGATCCTCAACATGAGTTGCAAAATCATCCTCTGGCTCAAAGTCTTCAGACTCAGACTCAGAGTCCTCATTGACATTTGCAACTGCAGTAGATGTAGTAGTACTAGCGGAAACACCAGATGGTCGAATTGTATGACTAGTGCTTGCATGTGCCATGTTTGGTGCTACTCCATCTCCTACTAGTGGATCCGGATCCAAACCAATCCCCTCAGACTCCAAGTCATTAATATCAAAATCACGATCAAACTTTGGTGGGTGAGACGACTTTACCCATTTTGAGATTGGATCAATATATTCCAAGAAATGGGATATGTATCAGGCCTTTTGTTCAACAAATGGTTGCACCTTAGTCGAAGGTTGTGCTACACGAAGACAAGATCATTTAACTGTTTTTGTTCCAAACAATTTCTCTTCTTTGTGTGAATCCGCTCAAAGACGGAGCAGTTGCGCTTCGCTCACACCCAGAAGCATTGCAAGTTTGGCTCAAAATTCGAATTGAAAACTTTTGCAATTCAACATAATGGCTACCGACTCCCACCAATTTGTTGCACAGTGCAAAGACAAAGATAGTTCATCAATGATTAGATTGTGACTATGGCTAAAAAATAAAGTATTTAAACTTTAAACTTCAAACAATTGATCATAAAAACTTTGGAATTGCTCACTTGGTTGGTCGACATCTCTTGCAATCTTTTCAAGGTTTTTGCCAAAGGTACCCATGGCTGTAGTGAAAGAACTGATCTGGCGATGTATCTCTAGTTAATTTTCATAATCTCTGTTGTTTTTTTTCAAAGTGTTATCAAAATCTTTTTTTTTTGCGTCTTTTCCATCTTGTTTGCAAGCCCACCGAGATTCATTCCATTTATCACTTGAAAACATTTTTTTCAAGTTCTTTGCTTGGGAAACGAGAGATTCCAACATGAGAAAATGAGTAGCAAATCTTGTGATCGTATGCCTAAAAATCTCCCTTCCCTCTGTGTTTTTCCTCATTAGGTTCAATACCTATGAGTGGCTGTAGATGTATTTTGTAATGTATTTGGCATGCTCTAGAATGTTCTTGATCCATTCTGGTTTGTCTATGTCCTCAAGCATGAGGTCTATGCAATGTGCAACACATGGGGTCCAAAATATGGTTATGTATTTAGCTTCTAACATTTACCAGCAAGAACATAGCATTATCAGTGATGATATGAACAACATTTACCTCCCCACTGATATAACAATCTCATCCAATAACTAAAATAACATGTTTTCATCTTTCACCTTATTAGATGCATCAACAGATTTCAAAAACATGGTTCCTTGATGGCAAGAGACAAGGAAATTTATTATTGTACGGTTCCTTCCATCAGTCCATCCATTTGACATGATGGTACACCCTATTTTGGCCCATGAATCTCTAAAATCCTTCAAGTAGTCATGTATGGATGCAACTTCTTTTTGCTAAAGAGATCCCCTCAATTCATGCAACACAGGGCCTTTGAAGCCCTTTCCTGCAACAACAACAACATGCCATATGCTTATTTTTCAATAGGTAATGTTGAGCATGAAGTTCATTCCATTTTTATCCTTTTACTTAAACCATAACCTATTATGTTGCAGCAACCAAGATCACAAGAAGAAACACCATGCACAAGAACACAAGAAGTATCCTGGGAAACCCTTCTCAACAAGAGAAGAAAACCCAACCAAATCCTTTGCTATATTCTTCAAGAGAAAGACCTTCACCACCAAAAAAACCTAGCACACAAGAGGGTGCTTGCAAACCCTAGAAGACTAGCGCCCAAGAGAGGTGCACACTTTTCCCAAGAACATGTACTTGCTGAAATTTCCAAACTCGCACAAAAGATATGATTCCTCAATAGGGAATTTACCTTTACTTATATTAGACTTGACCCGTGAACATAAGTGTCTATTGGCACAACAGGGCCGACCTCTCTATCTCATAATATAATTAATATTAACCAGATTAATTGTCTTTTAGATTAATTATCAATTACATTAAGGTGGGGCTGACCTGTAACCTTTACATTACAATTAGGGTTACAGGCAGGTCTGACTCTTGAAAAATATAGCAAGGGATCTCATACACCCACTAGTGCTCAACCACCAGGGGCACATCCATAGGGATGTCCATATCTCTGGCTCACTGCATTACACAGAAGAACCGATCTCACTAGTGCTTAGCCACTAGGATCATGTTCACATGTGCGCGTCCACATGCACGTCCACTCAATAGATCTTTCCCAATGCATTACACATGAGAGTCATCTGCAGTTTCTCATCAACTCTCTACTAAGAGGAGGCTAATACATCATCTTCATTTCTGTCTCTTGACGATGCACCCAACACTTTGGGATTTCACACGTTCACCTTGTGCTCAACCACATGCACATCCAACTCTGCAGATCTCTTTTCTCATTGTGTTACACAGGAGAATCATTTGGAGTTTTTCTCAACTCTCTATAAGGAGCAGGCCATCTCTATGTTCCAGTTCTGTCTCAGATAGGAACCACACACCCCTCTCATGGGATATCTCTGAGGTTTGCGTCTTGGAGAATGTCTCACGTATCTGCAATCATCAACACTCCCTCTCAACTAGGGAGGCATTCTTCATCATGCCAAGTCTCACACGGATGTACTTTGAACTTTGTCTTGGTTGTAGTTATCAAAACTCCCTCTCAACTAGGGAGGTATCCTTCACCAAGTTAATTTGGTGAATATGTCTGCAATCTACTCATGTGTAGGAAGGTACTACATGTGTACTTATTTTCCTCTGCATGATGTCTCTGATATAATGATACTTTATTTCAACGTGTTTCGATTTATCATGAAACACTGGGTTTTCAAAGAGATTTACATACAACTCTGGTTATCATCATAGGATCCATCTCATGACCAAGTAAATCTGTCAAAAACTTGTGAAGCCATATTGCTTCGCACACTTGATGCTACATATTTTGCTTCTGTGGTACTCAAGGCCACAAAGTTTTGTTTCTTGTTGCATTAGGAAATCATGGTGATCTTCATGATAAGACAATAATCGGATGTGCTCTTCCAGTCCAATGTACTCTCTGCTCAATCTTGTATAGGCATATCCTTGCAAAATCATTTTCACAATTAGAGGCATATCTCAGGCCATCTCTAACTGTGCCTCGTGTGTATCTCAATACATGGTTTACTGTTATCCTGTGAATCTGTCTTGGCTGGCTCATGCATTGACTAAGCATATTCATTGCATAGCATGAATCAGATTTGGTGTTAACCAGATACATCAATGATCCAATCAATTGGGGATCAATCTGGTCTGGTCTGAATCATCATCATTCATTTTTCTTCAAATCCATCACGGTGGTTTTGTATTCTGTCATACTGGACTTCTTTAATATTCCCATTGTATATTTCCTTTGGCTCAGAAAAAAAAATCTCATTGGTTCTCTGTCATACTTCCAAGAAGTAGTGCATCATTCTTAGATCCTTCATCAGAAGTCAAGGCTTACTTGTATCCAACAATAAGGATTTCTGAATAAGTCATCAAAATCAGGCTCTCGTCACCAACACTGTAATAATATAGGTTTGGATCAACGACACTCTTGCTGAAACCCAAACTCATCAAGAATCCATCCATCTGATATAGTTTCCAACTCATGGATGGTAGTACGAATGGAAGTGTATCGGGCTTACTGGATCAAGTGTCACATCATAGACAACTCCCTCTGTTTGTGAGAATCTTCTGGCTATAGATCTTGCTTTGTATTTCTTGGCACTTCCATCAGTTGCATGCTTGATCTTATAGATACACTTGGAAGTCACCACAAACTTCCCTTCTGGTCTCTGAACAATATCTTATACATCGTTCTTTAATATATATTGGTATTCTTCTGTTATGGTATCTTGCCATACTTGTTCTCTTGTTGCTCCTTCAAGGAGGTTCAGAATAAATGAAGTGGCTCATGACTGAAGGGTAGTTTTGAAAAACTCTTTTTCTTTCTCAAGGTGTCCTTTGAGGGACTTGTATGTTTCTCTGTCTTCTAGCAGAGTTTTGTTGACCCTGGGCTTGCCTTTTATGCCCTACTATTATGTCTCTGGTCATATCAACTGGAGTAGTTGAATTTTCTGGAATACTGTCTGTCTTCCTCTGAACTGCTGAGGATATTAACTCTTTCTTCCTTTTATTTTGTTTTGACTCCCTCTGAGTCAAGTAACTCTCTCTAAAGTCTGAAGGAAGGGGATATTTTTTTATGCTTGTTAGATATTTTGTCTTCTTGTCCAACATAATAATCAATCAAATAAGGTTTGGACTCTCGTACCAAGGATAATTGTCCAAGTCTTTGAGGGCTCCCATACTAGGGATAATACCCTTCATTTGATAAGAATGTAGTCAACTATAAAATTAGAGATCAATTAATTTACCTAGGTTTGTAGTCATGTTTAGTTTAGAGGAAGTACTTCTCCTCTCTCTTATCTTCATTCTTTTGAGGTGGATTTGGATCAATGTCAATGGTAGAAGCATATTGTCTTCCCTTCTTCCTGGTTGGACAATTTCTTGCATAGTGCCCATATTTGTCACATCTGAAGCACTGGATTTCTGAAACATCTCTTCTCTGATTATAACTTGGGTTTGATGAAGACTTTTCATCTTTGAATGTTTGTCTGAAGTTTATTTTGAATCTTCCTCCTTTATTTGTATGAAGTGAAAGAGCATGCTTTTCTTCTATGGAGTCTTCCACTCCTCTATTTCTAAGTCTAAGTTCTTCTTGAGTACAATCTGTCCATAGATGATCAAATGTTGGTAGACTTTCTCTTCCATCGATACTTTGAAGAAAAGGATCCCAATGTTTTGGAAGGTTGTTGAGAGTGGATACAACAATTTCTTTATCAGACATGATTTCTCCAATGGCTTCTAGCTGTTCTTTAATCTCTGATATCTTCATAAAGAAGATAACAAATATGTCACCTTTCGTCATCTTGGTACTTTGAAGTTGGCTCTTCAAGGTAATATCTCTGAGGGTGTTGTCACTTTCAAACATTTCTTTTAATGCTTCATGCATTTCATAAGTTGTTTTCAGGTTGGCAATACAAGGTAAGAAATGATCTCTTACTGAGTAGATGATCAATTTTCTTGCTTTGACATCTTCTTTCTTTCTTATCTTCTTCTCTTCATCGGTAGATGTATCTGGTAAAGTTTTAGTTACCACATCCAAAAGGTCATCTTCTTCAAGGGTGACTTGAAGCCTTGATTTACAGGAGTTGAAGTTGCTTGCTCCATCAAGCCTATCTTCTACTAAGGTTCTGTTTTTCATTTGTTCAGATTCTTTAAACTCTCGACAACTGGATTTAGAAAACCTAATGATTAGGTTGGATTAGTAACCTTGGATTTTGTTGGGCTTATGAATGCCAACAATCAACTTTGGGAGTGTCACAAGAATTCTTATTGAGTTGAAAACGTTTCTTCAAGAAGTTGCAGAAATCCTAAGATCAATATTCTGCAGAAAATCTCAGCACCCTAGAAATCTTAGGGCCAAAAACTCAAAATCCTCGGAATTTTATTTTGAAGGTCTCTGGAGATGTGTTGAGGGTCGTAAACTCAAAATCCTCGGAATTTTATTTTGAGGGTCTCTGGAGATGTGTTGAGGGTCGTACATCTTGGTCCAAGTTTTAGCTCCAATGTCCACTTGTAAAGGGGTGACCAGGCTGATCAAATGAGGGTCGTACATATTTCTGCAGAAACCCCAGAGGCCATACGAAACTATAGAAGGAGGATGATTTAGCCTTTTGAATGCTTGTGAAAGGGTTCTTCAAGACCTATGCTCTGATACCATGTTGATTTTTCAATAGGTAAGGTTAAGCATGAAGTTCATTCCATTTTTATCCTTTTACTTAAACCATAACCTATTATGTTGCAACAACCAAAATCACAAGAAGAAACACCATGCACAAGAATACAAGAAGTATCCTGGGAAACCCTTCTCAACAAGGGAAGAAAACCCAACCAAATCCTTTGCTATATTCTTCAAGAGAATGACCTTCACCACCAAGAAAACCTAGCACACAAGAGGGTGCTTGCAAACCCTAGAAGACTAGCGCCCAAGGGAGGTGCACACTTTTCCCAAGAAGATGTACTTGTTGAAATTTCCAAACTCACACAAAAGATACAATTCCTCAAAGGGGAATTTACCTTTACTTATATTAGACTTGACCTGTCAACATAAGTGTCTATTGGCACAACATGGCCGACCTCTCTATCTCATAATATAATTAATATTAACCAGATTAATTATCTTTTAAATTAATTATCAATTACATTAAGGTGGGGCCTACATGTACCCTTTACATTAAAATTAGGGTTACATGCAGGTCTGACTCTTGAACAATATAGAAAGGGATCTCATACACCCACTAGTGCTCAGCCAGTAGGGGCACATCTATAGGGATGTCCATATCTCTGTGTCACTACATTACATAGAAGAACCAATCTCACTAGTGCTCAACCACTAGGACCACGTTCACATGTGCTCATCCACAAGCATGTCCACTCAACATATATTCTTTCCCACTGCATTACACATGAGAGTCATCTGGAGTTTCTCATCAACTCTCTACTCAGAGGAGGATAATACATCATCTTCATTTTTGTCTCATGACGATGCACCCAACACTTTGGGATTTCACACGTTCACCTTGTGCTCAGCCACAGGCACATCCAACTCTGTAGATCTCCTTTCTCACTATGTTACATAGGAGAATCATATGGAGTTCTTATCAACTCTCTATAAGGAGGAGGCCATCTCTATGTTCCAGTTCTGTCTCAGATAGGAACCACACACCCCTCTCAGGGGCTCTCTCTCAGGTTTGTGTCCTGGAGAATGTCTCATGTAGCTGCAATCATCAACACCATATAGGATGGTAATAAGGAGAGCGGGATACATTGAAGGGGATATCTAAATCAACCCACCATCTAGCTATGTATTCAAAAGAAACATATTTGTATTGCTTCTTCCAATGGGCATCTAAGGTGGGTTGAGTTTGAGTTGGTTGAGACTGAGAGGCACTAGCAGTGGTAGGGGAAGGTGTAAATAACTTTTAATTTTATTCCTCTTTTTAGGCTGCCTATCAGGAGGAGGAGGAATATAATGGAAGGGGTCCATAACATTGTTAGATGGGATAGAGGAAGAGCTTTCAAATTCAAATTCAAC
Source organism: Picea engelmannii (assembly GCA_009831015.1). Classification (NCBI taxonomy): domain Eukaryota; kingdom Viridiplantae; phylum Streptophyta; class Pinopsida; order Pinales; family Pinaceae; genus Picea; species Picea engelmannii. The sequence continues at coordinate 360,235 of ML784149.1, read as the reverse complement.
ACAGATTTTCTCTCATTGCAACAAGTTCTATTTTCCTCCCTATGTCATCATCTATATCCTTCTGCATAGCCTTGTCTTCTTCAAAATTTTCAAACTGACTTTGTAATTCCAACCTAATCTGTCCAATCTCCTCCAAAGGTGCTTTGCATGGTTTAACTTGGCCTCTTATAGCAGACAAATGTTGTTTCAGCCTATGAATCCCCTCATATTATGTGTTTCTTGCAATATTTGCAATACATCTCATCATCAATAACATCACAATGTTTCCATGCAGGGTCTTTTACTCATGGGGCCATGCTAAAATTGAAATCACAACAAATTTTCCAATAAAATATATGCAACAATGAAAACCCTCTCTTAAATTTTAAATTTTAATATGCACATGCCACATAGTATGATACTACTTAGAACTGTCTACCTAGTAAAATCATTGTTTTGAAACTGTCTGCATTTTTTTTTGTATTTCCAACATCATGTACTTTGTTTTTTGCTCTCATAATTCATTAGACAACATATTATGAGAGACAAATACAAATAATATAAGGTTGATAATGTTGATGTTTTGGTAGCTGCGAGAGGATATTTACCTCCTAGATGACCTTTCTTATATGCAGAGAAGATTCTGGAAGAAAGAGATCCATTGGACATATGTTGAAATACCCTTGAAGAGAAGTCAGCCCAAAATAATAAAGTATAATGAAAAGACACCTTCCTAGAAGAGAATTCGGCCCAACTAGAAGGATAGGAAGACTATCAATAGGAGGCGCCTTAGTTCATTTGTTCACTCACTCACATTCTCCCAGCTACACAGAAGCAAGGTGCAAGTTTGGATAAGGAGACATAGTTGCTGTAGTGACACAATTTCTTTTTGTTCAATTTTTTGGTATCTCTCTCTTGTGCGCTACTCGTCAAGGAGGTGCACTACCTTTGTATGGTGCTGCTACAATTGGGGTGGTATTTCTGGTTAAGATAGCACTTGTGTTAGGGTTTATCTGATTGGACTTGCTTTGTGAACAAAATCTATCTAAGAAAGGTTGTTGGGTTTTTTTCAGGATAAATCTCTTATGTTCTTTTTGCCTATTGTTTATGCTGCTACTGCTCATTACATGATATATATATATATATATATATATATATTAACGATAACGAAGTAAAAGAACACTAGTAACACTAATGCTCTGTAAATAAGGAAAATCCAACATGGTATCAGAGCTGGTTATCTTCGGAACAATTTGACCACTAGAAGGAAGATTGCTACAACAACACCTTGCAACTGCAATACTTTGTCAAGCTCATTGAACACTATCCCAAGGATGTTGGAAGTAATTCCTTCACAGAGCAATGCTCCCTAACCTAGCGTACCGCATGAACCCTCAGCGTGCAGTTTGGTGAAGTTTGAAAAATCGAGTTTTTTCAGTGCTAAGGTTTCTACCGACGAAAAATATCAACCAAAATGAGAAGTTGAAGATAGATTGGATGGAGTAGATAAATTCATATCCTGGAAGCATAGAATACAACTCATTCTATAAGAGAATGAATTATTGGATCATGTCAAGAAGATGCTTCCAGAACTTGAAGACAAAGAAGCAAAGACAAAGTTCAGAAAGAATGAGGTCAAGGCCAAAATGATCTTGATAGACTCAATCAATGATCACTTGATGCCCAATGTATAAGAACTAAAGACTGCAAATGATATGCTTGATTCCCTAACCATACTCTATGAAAGCAAGAACACCAGTCAAAATCTTATCCTACGAAATCAACTCAGAAATGTGACTATGAACAAGTCAAAGACAATAACCAAGTTCTTTACAAGGATCTCACAGATCAAAGACCAGTTAGTAGCCATTGGAGGTCTAGTAGAAGACGTTGAACTAGTAACCACTACACTAAATGGTTTCCCTCCCTCTTGGGACCCATTTTTCCAAGGAATTTTTGCAAGAAGGAAGTTACCCAAGTTTGACAAGTTATGGGCAAATTGCTCTCAAGAAGAATCTAGATTGATATCCAAGAAACAAAAGGTAGATGACGAGGAAAACCAAGAACTTGCAACACAAGTGAAGAAGAGAAAGGAAAGAGAATAAGGAAGTCCAAGGAACTCTAAGAAGCCATGTTGTAAGAGGGATATGTCCAAGGTTCGATGCTTCAATTGCAGGAAGATGGGACATTATGCCGCACAATGTCCTCACAAACATGAGAAGGAAAAGAAGAAGAAGCACCATGCACATGAAATTGATGCTAAAGAACACAAACCCAAATATGAATAATTTGTATTCATTTCATCACTCACCAGAACCATCACTCAAGGAAGCGATACCTGGCTCATAGATAGCGGTGCTTCCAAGCATATGATCAGATTCAGAAACTCTCTATCAAAATTAACATAAAATGACTCCTCACTTCAAGTGGTGCTTGGAGATGATTCCAAGCATGCAATCAAAGGCGTTGGAGAAGCCTCCTTACAACTTGACTCAGGTAACCCTCTTTCAATTAAACATATACTATTTGTACAAGGTTTAAAGAAGAATATTCTATCTATTTCAGCTTTAGAAGATAAAGGTTTTAGGGTGGCTTTTATGGATGGCCAAGTCATTCTATGGCCCAATAATTCAAGCATAAATAAAGACACTGTGATTGATGTTCGAGAGGGAGGATTGTATAAGTTGAAGGGACACCAAGAACAAGCCATTTTACACAATAGTGTTAGTTCTAGTGAACTATGGCACCGAAGGCTTGCTCACTTAAACTATAGATCATTACCAGTTTTGAGCAAAATGGTTACAGGTCTACCAAAAATCCAGATAGACCATGACAGAGTATCCAAAGGTTGTGCACTTGGAAAGAATGTCAAGGGAAGATTTACAAGCAGTGATAGCAGATCCAAAGATATTTTGAACATCATACACTCCGATGTATGTGGACAGATGACGATGCCATCACTTGGAAAATTTGTATACCATGTGTTGTTCATAGACGACTATTCTAGGAAGAAATGGATCTACTTCTTGAAAGAAAAAGATGAAGTCCTTAACAAGTTTCAAGAGTTCAAGGATTTAGTTGAGAATCTCTTTGAGAGGAAGATTAAAGTTTTGAGATTTGACAATGGAGGTGAGTACACCTCAAAGGAGTTTAAATAATTTTGACAAGAGGCAGGGATTAAGAGGAAGATTACAACTCCCTACAACCCCCAACAGAATGGGGTTGCAGAAAGAAAGAATAGATCCATCATAGAAGCAACAAAAGAAATGATACATGACTAGGGCCTACCCATGCACCTATGGGAAGAAGCATCCAATAAGGCTGGATACATTGAAAAAAAACCCCTCATAAGATATTGGGGAACACGAAACCTGAAGAGATGTTCACTGGAAATAAACAATAAGTCAATCACTTGAGGATTTTTGGTTGTCCAGTATTTATACATGTTCCCAAGGAAAAGAGAACGAAATTGGAACCATCAAGAAAGAACGACACATTCGTTGGATACAATGAGACTTTGAAGGCCTATAGAATTTAAATTCCAGGGCAGAGACAGATCAAGATCAGCCGGGATGTAACATTTGATGAAGATGAAGCCTTCAGAAGGTAAAGGGAATCTCACATAGATGAGGACCAAATAGAGCAAGATGCTCCCAAAGATGCAGTCATGGTAGACTCTACACCTGAAGAAACCATCACAGAAGTTCAGAATGATATGGTAGAGTCAGAAAGACCTGTAGATATACCTGAAGAAGTTGTGGCTACCAGGAAGAGACCAACTTGGATTCAGAATACCTTGCAGGAAACTGAAGGACATGCAGCTCCCAAAGGCTCCTTTAAAGAGAGAAAAAGACCACATAATTTTTCCAGCTAGGTGGCACTAATGAGCAACATCATTGATTCAAAACCTTCCACTTTTGAAGAAGCTGCCGAGAAGCTAGAATGGAAGTATGCCATGATAGAAGAGTATCGGTTCATCATGAAGAATGATGTATGGGAGGTCGTTCTGAGACCAGAAGGGAAGTCAATTGTGACTTCCAGATGGATCTACAAGATCAAGCATGCTAGATACGACAACATAGAGAAGTACAAGGCAAGGTTTGTGGCTAGAGGGTTATCCCAGAAAGAGGGAGAAGACTATGAAAAAACCTTCTCTCCTGTAGAAAAATACACTTCCATTAGATCAATCATTGTGATTTCTTTCGCAATGGGATGGGAATTACACCAGATGGACGTCAATATTTCTTTCTTGAATGGTGTAATAGAGGAAGAAGTGTACATAGAAAAACCATAAGCCTTCGTGATCCATGGGAAGGAGTCCCATGTGTGTAGACTGAAGAAGGCCTTGTAAGGGATGAAGCAAGCACCCAGGGCATGGTTTGCTAGGATAAATGGATATTTGATGAGCTTGGGATTTACCAAGAGTGAGACATATCCTAACCTTTACTATAAGGTTGAGGATGGATTCCTATTGATCTTGGTTCTATATGTAGATGAACTGTTTCTAATAGGAGATGAGAATCTCATTGATGGGTGTAAGAGAGAGCTCGCTTGAAAGTTTGAGATGAAGGATCTAGGGTTGATGCATTACTTTTTGGGATTGGAAGTGTGACAAAGATCAGATGAGATTTTCCTTAGCCAAACAAAATATACTGTTGAGATCTTGAATAAATTAGTGATGATGGACTGCAAGTCCATGACCACACCTATGACAATAAATCTGAAGCTCTTGAGTGAAAAATCTTTAGATTTGGTGGATCCCATAATGTGCAAACAACTGATTGGATCCTTGATGTACTTGGTTAACACCAGGCATGACATTTTCTTTACAGTGAATACCTTGAATCAACACATGGTTGAACCTAGACCAACACATTGGATGGAAGAAAAGCATATGTTGAGGTATCTTCATGGTACAGTTGGATATGGATTGAGATATGTCTCGGGTGAAGATGTGAAGCTGTAGGGATATACAAATTTTCACTGGGCAGGGAGTGCAGTGGATCAGAAGAGTACTTCTAGATGTTGTTTTAGTCTGGGATCAAGTATGATCTCATGGTTGAGAGGGAAGAAAACATCAATGGCACTTAGTACATCAGAAGCAGAGTATATCGCAACAACGTGGCAAGTTGTGAAACAATGAGGCTCCAGAAGTTTCTATCAGGGATATTTGATCTAGAATTAGAGCCAACCTTGATACATTGTGAAAATCAAAGTTGTTTAAAACTTACCGAGAACCCTGTATTCCATGATAGGTCTAAGCATATAGAGAACAAATATCATTACATCCGAGACTTGGTGTAGAGAGGAGCTGTGTAGATCCAATACATATCCATAGATGAGCAAATAAAAGACATTCTCACTAAGCCCTTGTCAATAGTGAAGTATGAGTACTTTAGGGACAAGCTTGGAGTGTTGCCGAATGTTCACCCTCATTGAGAGGGAGGTGTGTTGTTTATTCTCATGCCGAATAACCCCTTTGGCCAAGGGTTCCATGGATTAGTCACGTGAGGTGACTGAGGGGGTAATGCACTATTAAACCTGCTGAGAGAAGAAACATCACACACGTAGTCGTAAGACTATGTCGGAGGTTGCATGACTCCAGACAATTGTTCTGTGCTACTTTGGTGGATGTGTTCCACTGGCGGAGGCTGTGTGACTCCATACAATAGTTGTGTGCTACTTCTATGGATGTGTTCCACTGGCAGAGGTTGTGACTCCAGACAATAGTTGTGTGCTACTTCGGTGGATGTGTTCCACTGGCGGAGACTATGTGACTCTGGACAATAGTTGTGTGCTACTACAGTGGATGTGTTCCACTGGCATTGAATGTGCGTCACTGCACAATAGTTGTTTACTACTTGGTAGTAGTTGTGATCTATTGGATAACATTATAGTAGCTGTGTGCTACTAGCTAATTGTCATGGAGATTACCAGATCATTTAGATGTAGCTATGTGTGCTACCATTTGATTGCACAGATTGTTCCTGATGATTCGAGCTAGCAAAGGCATTGTAGCAGTCGTGTGCCTGCTAGCAGATTGCAGAGTAGTCACTGGACTACCAGATAAGACATTGTAAAATATGCCTCCCTAGCTAAGAGGGAGTTTTCATGTTTTGGTAGCCGCGGGAGGATATTTACCTTCTAGATGACCTTTCTTAGATGCAGAGAATATTTCAGAAGCAAGAGATCCATTGGACAGATGTTGAAATACCCTAGAAGAGAAATCGGCCCAAAATAATAAAGTATAATGAAAAGACACCTTCCCAGAAGAGAAGTCAGCCCAACTAGAAGGACATGAAGACTATAAATAGGAAGCACCTTAGCTCATTTGTTCAATCTCTCACACTCTCCCAGCTACACAGAAGCAAGGCACAAGTTTGGAGAAGGAGACACAGCTGTTGCAGTGACCCAGTTTCTTCTTGTTCAATGTTTTGGTATCTCTCTCTTGTGCACTACTCCTCAAGGAGGTGCACTACCTTTGTATGGTGTTGTTTCTGTAGTTGGGGTTGTATTTTTGGTTAAGCTAGCACTTATGCTAGGTTTTATCTGATTGGACTTGCTTTGCGAACATAATCTATCTAAGAAAGGTTGTTGGGTTTTTCCCAGGGTTTTTCTATTGTTTATGTTTTTATTGCCCAGTACATGATATATATATATATGTTAATGATAATGAAGTAAAAATAACAATAGTAACACTAATGCTTTGTAAATAAGGAAAATCCAACAGATAAAACTAAAACAATGAACACTAAAGAGTCAAGACTCAAAACATGTTTCAAAACTGCAATTTGATGAAGCAAAAAAAATGACATATTTATTATTTGGATATCAACATACCTGGAAATGATATGAATGGATCGTGGGTTGCTGAAGATGGGTTGTTTCAACCAGTAGCCTACTCTCTTAGATGCCAAATAACTGTCAAACCAACTCCAAGCTCCAAATGATCACAAATGCTCAATGAGAGAAGTGTGAGGCAAATAGAGGGGTAGGGTTGTCTTTATAGATTTGATGTAGGGTTTAGAAGCTTCTTTTTGGGTTTTAGCTCCTCCAAATAAATAAAAAATTGTCCCCCCCAGCCCCCTATAGGCTGTGCGACGGGTCTGTGAGAGTGACTCGATTGAGTAAGTACAGTCTCGACCGAGTTGATCGGTTTGGTACAAAACTAGCTGAGTCAAGCCTTGAATCGGTCAGTTCAGAACTAGACCGGTGGGTCGAGTCAGACCGGTTTATGGTCTGCTCAATCAACTCGACTAAGTCTGAGTTTTAAAACCTTGACTTAAACTTAGTTTCATATACCCACTTAAACCTATTGGTTTCTTGTTTGGAGGTGTTCAACTATCTTCCAATGTTATTTTTCACTAAACCATCATATTTTTCTTTCACTACATCTCTTCATCCCTCTTCCCCTATATATCCAAGGAGTTTGGGTGTTTGAGTTTTCTTCTATTTGAAAAACTGTACCTTGTCATTTAGATATTTGCACATGTGAGGGTTTTGTTAGAATATAATGGATGTGATCGTTTTACCATTGAAAATATCTCTATTGTCACCCAACCATAGGCCGAAGCCACCCTTTGAGCACCTTAACCTTGACAGAGAATCACTCCGGAAGCAAACCCTAGGCTAGACAACCAAACAAAGGGAAGTGCACATTTCCCCAAGGATAGCACACCAACGAGAGTTGATCAGATAGTCCAAACCCTAACCAAGAGATAGTCTAAGCCAAATGTGATCTACTAGCTGCAGCAGCTGCAATGGAAACTCTCCTCAAACCTGCGCACAAGACTGGGCATTGCAGTGCGCACAAGTTGCTGCTCTGTAATTCTGAGATTGCCTGCCAGAATGAGAATTGGCCTCCTGTATTTATACTAATTCTGGCTAACTGCCTGGGTCGACTTCTCATTCTGGGTATCTTTCTGTTCAGTATATATTATTATTTTTGGCCGACTTCTTCTCTTGGAGGCTAATAACCTAATATAAATTATCTTCTTGAGTCGACAAGTCTTCTAGGGTTATTAGCCAACTCATTCGGGTTTCTTCTTGCTTCCCAGAGTATTCTATCCTCGTCAGGTTTACACGTGGAGGTAAATACCTCCCGCATATACCATAATATCAACACTCCCTCCTAGATAGGGAGGTATTACAGGTAATGGCCTTGAGAACAAAAAACATACCATTCACCCGATAGCATCAACATAGTTGTATAGACTAGATCATGAGCACCATCATCATCATCAGTGTCATTAACTGCATCATCTCTTGAAACCATACTCTATCTGAGTAATCAGACATGATGCTCACTCCATAGAGTGATACAAGATCCATTCTTCTAATCTAGAAGAGTAAATGCTCTAAACCATTTTCTGTCTGGGAAATCTCTGTCCTTTGATTATCCATCTAATTGATAATCATTTCCAATACTGCTGATAGTCTTCAAGGCAATCAAAACAAAATAGAACACAACTGTGTCTATTCATAGTAGTACATAACTACAATCCAGTGGTACACTACCACACTAAGTAACACAAAAGTACTTGATCAACAACGTATAGTCATGAATAGTGGAGCACATCCACCATAGTAGTATACATATACTGTCATACAGTCTTCATAACAATCATCTGATATCAACCTGCATAGAAACAATGTTATGATATAAACTGAATCATCTGGGCCAATCTTTCACTCACATCTGTGAGATCTGAAAGAATATTTGCCCTCAGAGTAGAACAATTAGATATCTGGACTATTCTTCTCAAGCAAGGAAGAATAACTGTCCTGTCTTCTGAACCTGGACCATTCCCCACCCTAGGCCATTCTTCCTACACTAATCAAAGTGCACCCTGGAGAGAATGTATAAACCCTAAGGAATGCCTGTCCCTAATTGCTGAGCCTAGACCATTCCCCACCCTGGGCCATTCCTCCTACACTAATCAAAGTGCACCCTGGAGAGAATGTATAAACCCTAAGGAATGACTATTCAGACCATTTCCTCTGTTAACCACAATAAGAAAACACTGTCCTGTACCAACCTCCAAAACATACCATTCCTCATGTTAACCACAATGAGAAATCGTTGTCCAGCGAGGCGGGCTAGTCTTCTTGAGTAACCCTCAAGAATAGATACTACCCTAGACCACTCCCCATTTTAATCACAATGGGAAGTCACTGTCTATGATACATAAAAAATCTAGACCATTTCCCATGTTAACCACAATGAGAAATCACTGTTCGTCAGAAATCTCAATCCACTTTCCGAACTGGAAAGGAAACTGCTCATCCTGGACCATTTTTCGAACTGAAAAATGACTGTCCATAAATCAATACATATCAGTGCTCCCTCTCAACTTGGGAGTCATCTCTTCCTTTTTCAATAAGGAAGTCGTCTCCACGAGCTCTAGCTTGAGTACGTAAACTCTTTTATCTTGGACATAAGCTTTACCAAAATGTTTGTTTATCTACTCATCTGTGAAGATATGTATTGGCGAACCTCTTTCTCCTTTCTGGACTTCATCACAAATAATGTAATACTTGATTTCAAATGTACTTCGGTCTGGAACACTGGTCTTCTCTGAAGGCGTCATGTAGCTCTGATCAAATAAGGTATATCATTTGTTGGAAAACTAGAACATATCCATGTGGCAATTCTTCTGTCATCATGAGATCTGATCTTCTGAGTAATCATCTTGATACAATATCTTGGTTATAGAAAATCTTCACCACGCTTCTGCTATGCACTGGAGGTTCTCCACCAAGTTATCTTCTTCCATCTGCATACACGAGTCTCTTTCTGGTATGCCTCAAAGTCTTTAGGTTTCTCTTCATATGCTCTTTATCAATTGATCTGGAGAACAGTCTTTGCATACATCTGATGTAGAACTCCAACCCATGGATATTGCGGATGATATAAAGACTCATGTAGAGGTATGTCTGGTTTATTGGAACAAGTAATCATCATAATCTTCTCCCTCCATCCGGGAGAAAATCTAGTTCTGGATCTTGCAATGCCTCCATATATACACTGTTCTTCATCACAACCTTCAGTTCCTCTCCTTGATTGCTTTTAGTGAGTTCTTATCAGGCTGGTAATCTTGTGATTCTTATTGACTGGTTGTTCTGGCTTCTCTTTCTTTCTTGGAATCTTCATGTTTTTCCTGATGTTTTTCTTTAGCTCTTGGGTCCATGGAGTTTCTTATAGATTCCATGCCCTAAATATTTTATTTCTTTCTTTCATCATAGGATCACGGATGTGGATGGAAAACCAGGGATACTTTAAGGCTTTTCTTCGAAGAAGTCTTCTTCTGCGGTTGAACTGAACACGTATTGTCTTTCATGACTGCTATCATGGATATATACTTCATCATCTTCAATGGATCATAGGATTAGCTCCCTCCTAATCCTTACTTCATGTATGAGTGCATATAATTGGCTCCCTCCATCTAACAGCGTCCACACTTTCGTCTTATTGTCTTCTGCAAAACGTCATAAGTCTTTCTCCAATTTCCTCTTGATTGCTGACTTCCTTCTGTCTTTGCTTCTTCTAAGTCTCTTCATGATTGATTCTGATTTCGACTTATCTTGTAATAGTTTCCACATGATTTGTTTGATGTATTTAATCCTTTCATGTGTATTATCTGACTTGTATAATGATAGCAATCCTTATCTTGTTGTTCTTCCATAAGTATAGTTCTTCTTGGAACATATTATCTTCTAAGAGATAGATATACAAGATACGTAGAGAGACTATGCAAACAAGATATGTACAAGAAATAAGAAGAATATTGTTACCTTCAGAAGAAGAAGTCTCTTTCATCTTGCTTAGTCTTCTTTGTAGGTTCCTTTTCTTCGACAACTGATGCTTCATGTTTCTCCTTCCTTTTCTCCGGCTTGCGTCAAATGCATCCCTTGTATTGGGAAGATCATTGAGTACTATGTTTACCAATTCTTTCTCTAAAATGATCTCTTCAATATCTTGTAGTTGATCTTTTAACTGAGATATTTGCACAAAGTATGATGTTATGCTGTCCTCATCATTCATCTTCATGTCATAGAGCTCATTCTTCAGACTCATAACTTGTCCAATGTTTCTGACCGAGAAGATATTTGTTAGGGAATCGTACATCTTCTTTGATGAGTGAAGATGGGAGATGTAGGGTATCAAGCGGTCTTTTATGGATTCCACTATGATACTCATGGCATTGATGTCACCGTCTTTGAACTTCTCCATAATTGCAACATTCTGTGGTTCCTTCTCTTTTCCTTCTTCAAACTCTGGTTCCACGATCTTTCCTTTCACGATATCCAACACTTTATTCTCGGAAATGATGAGGTCAATCCTTGTCTTCCATGCTCTGAAGTTAGAGGCTCCATCTAACTTGTTCTCTGACTTCATAGAATAAGTCATGGCTGCTTTTACTTGGTCAAACCCTAGATTTGACCACAAACTCAAACTTGACGTCTTGGCTTGCTAAGAGTACCAGAAGATGCGCTAGGCTAGGGCGCACTGATCTGTCCGGAGATTAGGTAAATCTCTTCACTTAAGGTGTTTCAACGAGAGGATTAGGGTTTCTACAACTGCACCTGCTGGTAACCCTAGCGACAGTGCTTTGGTGACTGCTCCTGCTAGAAACTCTAGCGATAGTTCTTCAACGAGCTTAATATCCTTCTGGCTATGTTTCCTTCTAGCGATTAGACTGAATGAAGGAGGTGTGGGCCCATAACTTGTTAGAATATAATAGATGTGCTCGTTTTACCATTGAGAATATCTCTATCGTCACCCAACCATAGGCCGAAGCCACCCTCTCAACACCTTAACCTTGACAGAGAATCACTTCGGAAGCAAACCCTAGGATAGATAGCCAAACAAAGGGTAGCGCACCTTTCCCCAAGGATAGCACACCAACAAGAGTTGATCAGATAGTCCAAACCCTAACCAAGAGATAGTCTAAGCCAAACGTGATCTGCTAGCTGCATCAACTGTAATGGAAGCTCTCCTCAAACCTGCGCACAAGACTGGGCACTGCAGTGCGCACAAGTTGCTGCTCTGCAATTTTGAGACTACCTGCTAGAATGAGAACTGGCCTCCTGTATTTATACTAATTCTAGCTAACTGCCTGGGCCGACTTCTCATTCTGGGTATCTGTTTGTTCACTATATATTATTATTTCTGGCTGACTTCTTCTCTTGGAGGCCAATAACCTAATATAAATTATCTTCTTGAGCCGACAAGTCTTCTAGGGTTATTAGCCAACTCATTAGGGTTTCTTCTTGCTTCCCGGAGTATTCTATCCTCGTCAGGTTTACATGTGGAGGTAAATACCTCACACAACTACCATAATATCAACAGGTTTTTCATATAAAATCACATTTGTACAACAATATTTCTTTTCATTAGATCATATAGCTTGTATGCATTTTATTTTTAGTGTCGTACCTAATAAATATACACTTCCTATTTTTGGATTCCAATGTATGTCTATCTTTATTTGGAAGATGTGTACATGCCAAAACAAGGACTGTGAAATTTGTTATCTGGGTTTATTTATTGACCAAGCGTTGTATGGAATTTTACAACAAATTACCTTTGAGGGACTACGATTAAAAAAAATATTGTCATCCAAATTGCTTAAACACAAGAATTGATCATTGAGACTGTGCTCTTTTATCATACATCTAGCCATTTCCATTATCGGATGATTTTTTTTTATGTGATACTATTTTGTTGTGGTTAGAGCCTTGGAATGCAATTTTGATAGAAAAAAAACATAGAATTCTTGGATTCATCTTCCCCTTTATCAATCTTCAACATCTTAATGTTTTGACAACTTTTAATGTCAATTGTTGCTTTGATTTTTTTAAGGTCTTGAAGACATTTGATTTATATTTTAGTAAATAATCCCAATTTTTTCTTAAAAATCATCAACAAACACAATACACAATAGAGTACTTGGCTTATCCCATATATCGAATTGGCATGGGTCCACTAACATCACTATTAATGAGGTCTAAGTCCCTAAGTTCCTCTAGTCTTGTTGTCATTAAGTTTGAGACAATGTTGTATTTCCACCAAACATAACTCGCAAACTCCTTTCTCCTTTCCAACTTGAGATAATCCATTTACCAAGTTATTTTTATGAAGTAATATTGATTAAAAAATAATTTAATTGGTCATATGTTTCATGCCAAAGTTGATTTCTGAAGCAAAACATGTTAACAATCCTTGGTGTTTGTTTGAAACACCTTTGAATTGTACATATCATTACTTTGTACTCCTTTAGCAATGATTTTATTATTGCAATATTTAATCATAAATTTTTTCTTGTCAAGAATAATTTTAAAATTATCATATGTAATTTTACTAACAAGTCAAATATTTGCTTTTAAGCCAAGGACATAAAAGACATTTTGTATATATTTTTGACATTACCTCTTGAAATTTGCATTTGCATTGATATTTCTCATCTACTTTGTACTTCAAGTATAATAGTGTCACCCAAAACAATAACTTCATCTTCACATCTATCAAGTTTGAAAAAACTTCTCTCCTATCAATCATGTTTGGTAGTACTTGAATCAATATACCAAACATATTGTGATGCAATGACTTCTTTGTGAGTGTCCATAGAAAGAAAATCAGTTTCATGTTCAATTTGAGGAACAATTCTATTGCTTTCCACAAAATTTGTTTAATGACTTTTTTCTTTTTCTTTTCATTTTCCTTTACTTTGACCTCTTCCTTTAGTCCTTTCAAATTTAAGTTTTTTTTTAAGCATACAATCTTCATTATGATTATTTTGGCCACAATAATTGCAAAATTTGTATTTGCTATTTTGAGAATTACATTTGAAACTCTATGAATTAATTGTCCAACTTGATTGCCAATTATTCTTGCCTTTGCCATGACCTTTTTCATGGCCTCGTCCTCTATGCCTTCCCGTGAATGCCATGTTTGGGCCTTCACTCTCATTCTTCTTTAATTTTTGTTATTTATAGATCAACGAACCTACAACTTCTTCGAATGTTGGAGTTTCGTATTGAGAAGATATGTAAAATGATGTTACAAACTTATGATATAAATTGGGCGAGTTATGAAAAAAATAGTAATCAATTTTTTGTCTTTAATTTTGGCATCATTTGCCAATAACTCATTCATTATTTTTTGCAATTTCCAAACATACTCTGTTACATAATCAGATTTAACAATCCTCGAATATGTTAATTTGTTTTGCAACAACAAAATTTGAAGTTCATTAGAAGTTTCATACAACTTATTTTTAAACTTCTACCATCCTTCAATAGTAGTGATAAGGTCTCTAATGTGGGGAAGAATTTCATCCTTAAGAGCAAAAGTGAGAAGTAGTGCAGTTTTTTTTATTTTCCCGCTTGTAGTCATTAGTCATGGGATTTGGTTTTAGAATTGCTCTAGTGATTGATTCCCGAAGATAACGAGTGAGAGAATTTGCTCCATTTTTTGTTTTCACTCCAAGTAAAAACTTACAAATGTTTAGTTGAATGGATATTTCCATTACCATGGAAGTTTGTCATAAAGATAGACGATTGTATATTGTCACTTGCACTTCTAGGAATGTGAATGTCAAAGCAATCTATATACATGTAATTAAAGGAAGGGTTAGCTACATGTAATAATATTATCAATGACCAACTACTACAAAAAGAATAACAATATGGACATACATGGAATTAACAAAAGGTAACCATAGGATGACAAAGTAGCAAATGACAACCCAATTAAATATCTATTATCGATGGATCAAATGAGAGAAAAGGTGACAATTGAATTCTACTCTACAAAGATCTTATAAATCATTGCCATACTACATTTCAAGGAGAGAGAGAGAGAGAGAGAGAGAGAGAGAGAGAGAGAGAGAGAGAGAGAGAGAATTGGTGTCCCCTTGAACTCAACATAAGGATTACTTTGTGAATATTTGTCTTGATAGATGGTGAAGTAGAGTCTATGCATGACCAATGTTTTCCCCTAGCCAGCCCCTTCATCCAATTTTGATTCTAACCATTGTGACTAGTCAAAGAGTTGATCTTCTATGACCATACTTATTACACCCATGGCCCACTCCCATCTAACCAACAAGAAGTTGATTTTGTCTAAGAATGGGTTGCCTCCTTAAAAAGCTCCACCCCAAAAAGAAGTGGCATCGTTGACATTGTTGGATCTAACCAAGGGAAGGCCATTCCCTGGAAAGTCTGTCTCTCTTAGGGATTTTCTTCTAAACTTAAAGAATTCCTCCATCCTGTCTTTCTACATCGATAAAACAACTTTGTTGTTCATTCTAAATCTCGACCCTTCTTAGGTTAAGATAGTGTAGGTTTGACATATCGTGAAGTAGATCCTATGTGTGAACAATATTTTTCCCTAGCCACTCCCTTGAATATATTTTTTCTTCCAAGCCCCATGTCTGACAAAGACTTAATATTCTATGACTAGGCTTATTGCACCCAAGCCCCCCTCCCTTCCAACCAAAAAATATCTCATTCTCTCAAAAAGATCTGCCCTAAAAATAAGTTGGTGCTTTGATGTTATTGGATCCACCCAAAAGAGGGTGAAGGTCATTCCTTAGAAAGTCTGAATCTTTTGAGGATTTTCTTCTAAACTTGAAGTAACCCTCCCTCCCATCCTTTTGTATTGATAAGACAACATATTGTTGGTTTTAAATATCTATCCCTCAAAGGTTAAGGTAGAGGAGGTGTACTACCATGCCCATGGGTTGATTTGCAAGTTTAAGAATATATGGAAAAGATGAAAGATATCCATGCTTGGATATTTGAGTCTCACAGCTTCTTGCAAGACACTGCGCCGGTACACCCTTGTGCTACAGTTTTTCGAATCGTAAAATTTTTCTGTGTGTTTGATAGAATGAATACTAATTGCAGTGGCACTTGGTTTAGGGAGAGGGTTGGTGTCAAGAACCTATAGCTTGTTGTAATTTATCTTTGCAACCTTGAGTTTCTTATTTTGGAACTTGAGGATGCACGACATTGCCTTGCCTCGACCATAATTGAATCTCTGTCTTGTCTTCATCTTCTCATTCACCCAATGCAATTTTCCCTACTGTTCCAACCCCATAACTTAACACTATTGCAAATCTATTTTATAGTTGTGTGGATGATCAATGAATGTTTTCTTAACATCTTTGAGGCATCCACTATTTATATAAGACTTCTCTTGCACTTGCCTCCTTAGGCATAGTGTCAACCCTTCCAAGCCTAAGTGGACCCAAGTGCTTACATCACCAACTTTGATTGTGCCACTACCCCATAATGACTTGTTGATTGACTACCCAACTTACAATGATGTTGCGCCCAACAAGTGCGTCCAATGGATGTGCACTAAATGAGTGTGTTCCAACCCCTTCAGTCTACATGTAGCCCAAGCACCCAAGTCTATAAATTCCAGTCAAGTACTCTATGCCACTTTGTTCATTATGTGTGGTGCATATCTATGGATGAGGTTGCTCGCAAAAACCCTCTTTTCCTTTCCTCACCAAGTTCCCTTCCAAGATTTTCTTAGTTTGACCAACTAATGCAAGTTGCCAAGGTTTGCGGTGCTCCCAGAGTATGAGCAAGGGTGTTTGACATGTTTGTGGTCCACCTTGCCAACGGGCCAAGGCACTCCAAAAATGACTCTTTTAGCCATCGACCTTACTTCAAGTTTGTTCATGTTGGTCAGTGTCCACCAAGGTGATCATACAATAGATGTGCTCGAAGCCATTCAAGGCTAGGGCCTTATAGTTGGCTTCTTTGTGAGGACTTGGCAAACAAGTTTTAGCTTGTTCATTGAATCATTGTTTTTTTTCATGATTTGGGAGTGAATGCCCAACATGTATCTTAATTATTAGAATTCCAACTATATTGAGGCCATTGGAAATGTTATAGGTGCATTTGTGACCATGGATCTAGAGATGATGGATTTGACAACATCTAGCTCTATCTAAACATGCATTAATATGATTTGAGAAAGGGTATCCATAAAATAATCATATTAGATTGTAACCATTGCAAATGGACCCGATTGGTTGGCTATTGACACATTGCTTTTTGTTGCAAGGTTTTTCTAAGGACGAGCATTTAACAACTTTCTGAGCAAATGATAAACACAATTCTTCTCAATCAAAGAAATGTAGAAATTGAAATTCCACTTGGTGGGACGACTTTCAAGTTGATCACCATTGGTTGGACCTAGTATTATATCAAGATGATCTTAATCCTCTCAACTATATAGATTCTCTACTTCCACAACTTACTAGTTCAAATACTATTCTTGACATTATTGAGGGAAGAGCATCAAATTATGTTGTACATGATGTGTTTTCCTTACACTCGGGTCTTTTTCCCTTGATGTTTAGATGGGGGAGATGTTAAATTAAAAAGAAATGAAATTCATTCTTTTTGATAAATTGAATGGCATAAAACAACCAACACTGTTGAAAACATACCAACTTTAGAAAAACCTATTTTAAAACTTAATGAAAAAGAATAACTTAATTTATTTTTTATTGATGTTGGAGATATTGATTACTTCTTGTAGTTTGTTTTAAAATGTGTCACAAGTGAGATTTGGATACAGAGGCATGCAATTATCAACCACATGCCATTTCCATTGCAATGTTGATCTTTTGGGAAGAAACATGAAACATAATAATGGTTATTTAATTTTGAGATTTCGTATTTCTCTTAGGAAGTAATACAATGAATCCTTTCTGTTGACGTAGGATGTTTTTTAATATTTAGTATTATGTGGGTTGCATCCCCCAAGGGTGGTGAACATCTCTCATATGTTGGGATGAAAGGCAGCATTTTTTTTCCGTAGATGCATGTGACATCAATGTTTTTGGGATGAGAAAATACTATACTCCTTATAGTAGAGTGATTAATGTTGTTGTGGCGATAATTTGACATCTTAAAATTGATCCTTTCATAGGCTCAATCCCTTCATTGCCATGGGCATACATCCTACTTTATATCATTCATTCTTCGACACATCTTGAAATATATCTATTTTCTAACATTTGTGAAATAACTCCTAATAACCATTTCTTTTCATTAAGAACTTACATTTGACATCTTGTAGAACGATTTATTTAAGAGCTTTATTGAAACTTCTTGTAACCATCCATTTCTTATTTTCTGGCCAATATATACATTGATTAGTGTATATGCCAATATATATGCTAGCATATATACTAGTGAATATATAGTGGTATATATATTGGCACATGTACACCAATATATGCCAACACACACACACACACACACACACACATATATATCGACTTGACGAGAATTGTGACTTCAAAATGAAAACTCAACTATAAAAACCCATATTTTTTAGTTAAAAACACCAAAATCAATCCCCAATGGAAAATTTGTGTTATTGATAGCACCCTTTTTTTTTGAGTTGGGGAGGGGGGGGGGGGGGGGGGGG
>ML784149.1:331221-341399 GCA_009831015.1 Picea engelmannii | reverse complement strand
GTCTATTTGAAACTCATGGCCTTGACAACTGGTACCCTTGCAACCAAAATCTTATAATCAACCCTCGAATCGTAAACATATGCTACATCTTGCAACCCATCATTTCTTGCGAGCTTAAAATTGCAACATTTCTAAAACTATGGCCTAAAAGTCCAATGTTGTTGCAATTAAAATAATAAAAAAATCTCTCCCCCGAAGTCAATTCAACTTAAATTTTTGTTGTTATTTATTTTCATGTTTTTTTTAATTGTTTTTAATATTAATTTGGATAGTTTTTTTAATAATTAAAATGATGATACAAGGGTTTTAATTAATAATTTAATAAATTGTTATTATTATTATTTAAATTTAAAAATTATCTCTTAAAAAATATTTGTATTTAAAAAAAATATTTTCCCCTTATTTTATGGTTTTTTTCTCCATTTTTTCCTTTATAGTTTTATTTATTTTTCCTAGCTTTGGAGTTCTTTTCATTTTTTATTATTTTATTTGCAATAATGTTGGGATTTTAAGCCACGGGTTCCAAAATGTTTCAATTTTGAGCTTGTAAAAAAGGGAGGGTTGCTACCTGTTGTGTCTTTTTTGGACTCGGGGGTTGATTTTAAGATTTTGGTTGCAAAGTTGTCCAAGGCAATCGGTATCAACAACATCGACCTAAACCCTTGTGTGCATGAATTTGATACTGGTATGAGCTCGACTATGGACCCAACCTCTAGAGGGGGCTCTCCCCCCTCCCCTTTAGATCCTAAGGCGATGTCATTTCAGGCCATGGTCTCCTCACTGACAAAGTCACGAAATTTCAACCAACTCACTTCGTGAAAATAACTATGAACATTCTAGAAGTTCGAATGGCTCCCTCTTCTTCTAGGCCAAAGGCACTATCTTTAGCAGAAAGAGGCTTTATTGGCCAGTTTACGGGAATGTGGCCATCCCATCGAACTATGGAACTTAGGTTAAAAAAAACTTGCAGGTCTTGATAAAAGAGAAAATGTCTTACTACTTCCATGGAAGGGGATATTATGCTTTCCTATTGAATCCAAGGAAGATAAATATCTAATATTAAGGAGCAGTCCTTACTTTCTTGGCTCTCGAGAAATGTACTTGAACATATGGATGCCATAATTCAATCCAAAAAATGATGTGCCCTCAACAATACCTGTATGGGCGTGCCTCCAGCATATACCATTGCACTGCTAGGGAGATGACTCACTGATAAATATAGGAAATTCCCTAGGAAGATATATTGATAAGGCACTACTTCTAATATCAAACTACTTCTGCACTTTTAAACTTTTCTTATTGTACAAAATCTACAAGCAACCAAGACTTAATGTTACCATGCACATGATTGAAGAGTGTTATTCTCTCCTCCTCTTGATGTTGCAAAACTAACTGAGATAATTGTCTTGAAGCTTTGATGCGTCTTTGCATTTTGTTGGATGACAAACACTAAAGGTGTTGGATCTCCTTTCCATGTTAATGAGTAAGCTTGACCATATTTCACAAATCTATATTATATTTCACAAGTCTATATTAGTTTTGGTTCCTTCAATAGATAACATATTGATCAAAGGGTTACCAAAGATAGCACCACATGCATCCAAAGGAACAACATCAAACTCTACTTCATCAATAAATCAACTAAGATGGTGAACTTAACCTTACACTTGCATTGCACACATAATGAGTCATTGTTTTGTTTAAGCCAACCCAAGGAGTAGGGTTTAGGATGTGTAATTGTAGGAATGTTTTATTTCTTCACTACCACTTTTGAGATGAGGTATCCATGGCTATAATTATCAAACACATTGTAGTCACAAGCTCCTTCTTGATCTAGATATTAATGGAGAATAGTTTTTTATACTTTGTCCATCCTCAATGCATGAATACCATCAAAAAGATCATTATTATGGCACATTTGACTTTTGGTTCTCCATCATTAAAAATTAGAATTTCCTTTGTGCTTGTGGTAATTATAGAATGGAACATTGCTGATACGTCAACCCTACTGCCCACATATCTTTCGTTTCTTTGAGGATCCCCACTTTCAAAATTTTCAGTGGTGCACATGGTAACACCCTTGTCAAAGCCCTTGCATCCGCATCTCGAATCATACATGAGCCTACCATGCGGAGGAGGCTGGTGAAAATCCTCGTAAAGTTCTCCCACATACCTGCATCCCTGCACTCCCGCATGCCCTCAAACCCGCATTTCTACAGCTCGCGGAATGACACTCCTGCATACTCATATTTCCACAACCCCTAAAATGACACTCTCGCATACCCACATGCATGTGTTCTCGCAACCCGCAAAATGACACTCTCGCATAATTGCAGTTCTACATCCCACAAAACGACAATCCTGCCTGCATACCCGTACTTTCAGATCCTGCAAAAACGCATTCCTGCATTTCCGTAGCCCACATTCTATACTTAATTTCTCAGGATGATCATGCGGATGGATGACCTGATATCCTTTCCCTGAAATCGTCCTTCCTCCCGCACTTGCATGCCACATAATACTCCCAATGCATGTACCTGCATTCCATGTAATTATACTCTCATATGCCATGAGGGATTCATTTTGTTTTCCCTAAGGTAATCCCAACATATCCCCTCACATAATCAATGACTGTGGCTAATTAATGGAGATTAATTCTTGCACAGTTCCCCTAGATCATCCTATATGCAATTAACATATCTATATGCAATTGACAGTTATTATTTAATAAACGACATCCACTAAGCGTACGAGGAGGAAAGTTTGAATAGTGAATTGGCCCCTAAGTTGTGATTAAGTGGTACCTATCAGGCAAAAAATAAAGGTTATACATGTAATCTTCACACTTACCTAAGTGCATTGAAAGTGGAAAAAGATGGCGAACAAGAGGAAGAAAAAACCTTTTTGTGGATACCTTATGAATACATTGGCTCGTGATTGTACGGATTTTCAATGGTCCATAGCATATAAGTTGTATTTTGAACCACCTCAGAAAGACAAGGTCCAAAACAAAGTTTGAACGTTAAAAATAATAAAAGTGGAATGTGTACCAGAGGCATTCGATTTCAGAGAACTAGTCACCTAGTGCGCTAAGAGATATGATTCGAAGCATTAACTCATTCGGGTTAAGGAAAGTAGAAGAACTCCCATCCCATTAACACTAAATGATTTTAGAAGAATGATATGCCTCTCGACACCATAAAGAGTCTTGAAGCTCTCCAAAGCAGATTCCTTTATGGATGCCAAAGGTGGTGGTATAAGTTTACTCAAGAAATTCTTGGCCCAGCTCATGATCGGATCCGTGAACATCAATTAAATCAACACATGCATGTTGTCCCATCTATTTAAAGAGCCTGCCTATCTTTTTTCATGTCTGGTTGGTCAATACTCAACGACATACGTCCCCAGGTATGTCATATATGTCCTCTATTACTCAGTAAGGATGGGTGCCATATTCTATTGGGCCCAAGTCATTTTGAATGACATATCCCATCAATTTTCTACTTTCATTTAGACCAAGAGGTTCTACATAACCTCTTATTTGGTCTTGGCTTTGGCCTACTGTAATACATTTGAGGGCGTGCCCCCAAAGGGAAATGTCAATTTTGAGCAAGACCCCATTTAGTTTTGTTATCCCCCACTTTTGAAGCACAAGGCCCCATTTCCTTTCTATCAGATATGTAATTCCTTTTTCAAGGAGTGTAGATCCATGCTCACCAGGACTGGGCCAGCTTGGGTCACAAAATGTTCCATGGAGTTTCTCAATGGTAAGGGAGTGTGTCTATTTGAGGAGCAATTCACATACATAAAGCTCTTTGGTTTTGAAGGGAGACCACTCCTTCTCCCTCGATTTGTGTGTGATAGGTTTATGGTGTATGAGTTGTGTAGAAAATACAAGACATGGTCCTTGTTTTTTGACAAGAAGAGAAAGTGGTAATTTATTCCCATGCCATTCAAAATTGATAGGATTACAGTTAAAAGTTCATCAAGTCTTGTTGAAATAGTAGGGTTCTTTGAATCCTTCGACATGAAAGAAGCAGAAGCTATTAGTATTTTTGATCTAGAAGGTATTTTCATGGCCCATATGCTAGCAATCAGTTACCCCTCATATTTTAATAGGGTGCAAGAAGTTCTAGAAGGAGGCGATGACGATGAAGACTCGCATCTCGAAAACACGGTGGCAACCACCTCGAAAAAAATTATCCTCGAGAAGAAGAAACAACCCACTCAAGAAGATACACATATGGGTTTGAGTTCAAATGTTGGTACAATAGAGGTCACTCCCTAGGAGGGAAACAAGCAGGAACACCATAAACAGAGGGATCGATCCACAACTAGTGTCAAAAGTGGCATAATGCATCACCCACACAAAAACCCCTCTTCATGGCACATAGATCATGAGAGAAATGTAGGTGGAAAGGTGAATAGGGAGGTATGTGCAGGAGATGGGGATGGCCGAGACCTCCCTCGATACCAATTGGAAGTGACCCATATGGTTTCTCCTATACCCAAAAGAAAAAGGAACCTGGATGAACATGCTCCTTTAGACCTTGGCATTTTAGAATTGAACATGACCAACATGGAAATTGATGAAGCCAATAAAACACATGCTTGGGTTGCTTTGTATTTAGTTGAAAGCAAGTTGATAGAAGAAGAGTTAGCCTAAGAAGAGCCGACCATTTTTTAGGAATAATATGTGACTCTTCGTCATGTCAGGTATGACAAACAATCCAAGAGGCTCCATATCGAGAGAGTTATATGAAGGATAAAAAGGCGACAAATAAACAGAGCTCAGAAGTTGAAGTCAATGGCTTGAAATATTCACGATTTCTCAAGTTTCATCAGGCTACGGGTGAAGCTCTAGCCCACTCTATAACAGAACACGAAATAAAGAATGAGAAATTGAAGAAGAGGGTAAAGGAACTCGAAGATGCCCTTAGCCTGAAACCATTATTTGCATAACCATTAGCTATGATAGTCTCTGAGGAAACAACTCGATCAAGCTCCAAGGTTACCAAAGCTGCAAAACTACTCATAGGTTTCAGAAGACATGTAGCTGAAAATATTGATAAAAGACTCAACATTATGCGGGAAGCTTGGGAAATAGTTGTCAAAGTGAGTGCCATAGATGGAAGAATTCATGCTCTCAAATAATATCTGCAAGAGGATCTACAAAATGATGAGCATTTCTATAAGAATCGAGTAAGCACATTTGTGGCAAGAATATCAATTTTGGATGATCTTGTGAGATGGAAGTACGACCTTCCTTCTAGAAGCAGGCTGAAGCAAATACAAGTTGGTTGGCTTGGGAGAATAAATACACTCTGGCAGTTGAGCACCACATGTGATTCTTTGTTGGAAAAGAAAAGTACATTATTCCTAAGATTTCTTGATGTTGTAAAGGAGTTGGAAGGTCCCCTATTGATAAATAACTCAATGTTGTTAAAGAAGGACTAGGTGGAAATATAACTTGGTGTACTAAGGGTTGCATAAGGAGAAAAAATTGATGACCTGACAAGCTTTCTTGAAGAAGAACTTGGATGATGGTTGGTCAGTTTCATAAACGACAATGAAGATTAATTATCCATAGTGCACCAATAGTGGGACACATTGAAGAGCATTGAGGATGAGTTATTTGGAATCAAGGTAAAACAAGACATCATTGTGGCAACATTACATGAATATATTCAAGAGTGGATGAACTGAGCGTTAAAAGAAATCGTTAATTCACTGTCATCTTGAAGCTCAAAGAAAAGACTATGACAATTCAACTGGACTTTGCTCCCTCTTATAAAGAATGCAAAAGAAGAACAAGGGATCTCTCTGCTTCCATTTTGTGAGTACATGCTTTGTTTCGAGCAATTCCCTTTAATGTTTTCCTTTCCCAGTTTGCAAATCATCTAGTCTTTTCTTTTGAGTATTATTGTGTGCAAGACCGATTTATAATTGTTCCCTTTTTTGTCTTCAAGGTTACATTTTCTCGATATATGGTACATTGGAGCTCCATCCCATCCCACTAGGGTGAACATGTTTCTATTTTTCGTTTAAATATCACAAATAATGTGTAGTGTCGAGTTGTTGCACACATTTTTTTTGATATTGAAACGCTCAATTTGTACTTATTTTTTGAAATCCCATGGAGAGTTATCTTGGGACTCATAACTTTTGTGATTTCAGACTTCTATTTTAAGCATGGAATCTTGAGATTGAGTTTTCTATGCATCCCTCTAATATGAATGTGTTTTGTATCATTTAAAGTTTTCTAAAATGACCATATTTGTTTCTCTTTGTTGTGTTTGTTTTGCTTCAGATAGATTGTTGTGTCTTTCCATGTTATGGAAATAGATACGATACAGTGTTAGGAACTATACTCTCTCTCTTTATGATTTAAAACCATTTTCTTTTCAATGTGTCCTTTGCTTGTTCCATTCTTTGGCATCAATGTGATGAATGACAAAACTATTTCTTGTGAATCTGGACATAATTATCATCTGAGTGAGAAATAGAGGAGCACCACCTCTTTAAAAACGTAGAGGCTATTCTTGAAATCTCATAGGAATTCTCTGTGAGGTTGTCTCTTATCCTTAATAGGAAAAGAGATCAACAAACAACTATCTTCTTCGTGTGTGCTTTATCCATTAAGAAACTTGGAAATAGTATTTTGTTGTTGTCACAATAAATAAATAATATAATACAAAGACATTAAAATAATAAATAAAAGTAAAATTAAACATTAATGTAATAAAAGGTCATGAATCTTCATAAAACCATAAAGGGCATATATATAGGCATGCCCTATCTTTGTAATATCATCATTATTTTACAATCAATTATTATTATATATAACTTATTATGGATTGAGAGTGTATTTGTGCATTACAAAACCCTTGTTTTCTTCACATTGGTATCCGAGCTCGTCGCTCCTCTGTATCACAATAATTCCCCACATCCCATTCTCTACTCATCCACACCCTCTCGTAACCCTACCCATTCTCCATTCCCACACACCAACCTCCCTCCACTCCCACACACCCACCTCTCATGCTACATTCCCTCCTCTCCCACGCACTCTTGTACCATCCACCTCCTTGCTTCTCCCCACTATCGTGACCCGCACCCGCAATCCCTCCCCCACAATCCCTCCCCCGCAGTCCCTCTTCCCATCCTGCCAGCCTCCCTCCACTCCGACGCACCCACCTCTCACACCACATTTCCTCCTCTCCCATTCACTCCCGTACCCTCCACCCCTTTTCTTCTGCCCACTCCCATGACCCGCACCCTCTCCCCTCCCTCGTAGTCCCTCCCACAATCTTCCACTCATCCCTCCCACGCTCTCCCTCTTCCCATTCCACGTCCACACATCCATCCAACCCTGCATTTCGTCCCTCGTCAACCTCACCCATCCACGACCTATTCTCGACTCCCATTTGCCCATTCACTTCCATTCACCCTACACTCTCTTGCACCCTCCACTCTTTGCAGATTGCACACATCCTTCCACACACCCCCATACTCTCAATAGTCGTACCCCCCATTACACCATTAATTATATAATATAATATAATTATATGTATATATAATTAGTTTCCCTTAAATTACATACAATTATTTAATTTAAATAATAAAAAAGGGATATTCTAAGCAAGTTCAAAATTACATAAAAATACTCACCCCCAAACACCAGAAGGATGTCCGAATTAAAAAATCAAGTGGAAAAAATTGACCAAGAGTGTAAAAGCATTAGAAAATCACTCGAAAAGTCAATACAAAAAACTCATGATGAGTTACTGGAATAAAGGTGGCTCAACAATGAGGCACTCAAAAAAGAGTTGACCAATAATCTTAAAGAAAAAATTTCAACGAAAGTCGAAATCGAATTACAAAAAGGCATGGACTATCTAAAACAAGATCTTAAAGACGATATTTTTCAAGAACTCGGGGTTAACCTACAAAGAGGTTTGGGAAACTTTAAACGAGAAATAAATTATGATTTGCAACAAAGTGTGGTTGTGATTACACAACATCAGGAAGGAAAGTTTAATGAGCTTTTAAATGCAATAAAAGGTCAAGGGCACCAACAAACCACCCAACCAAAACCAAGTGACTCAGACACATCTAACACATCACCCCCACCACCACCACCGCCACCACCTCCCTACAATTCAAATTCCCAACCTATATCACAACATCAACCCTTAATAAATTATCCTCCCAAAGCCAAAATTGAACCATCAAAATACAATGGAGGCGATAACCAATGTCTGGCTTGGTTTAACAAAACTGAAGAATATTTCCATATATATAATATTACAACCGATGAATAAAAGGTCAAATACGCATTGATGTACCTCGAAGGAACTGCATACAATTGGTATCTATGGTGGTAAGGAATAATTCAATCATATAATTGGAATTCTTTCAAAAATGTTTTTTTTAAAAGATTCCGGGGCATCTCGGATTTTTTTTTTTTCCAAACTCACCAGATTACAACAAAAAGGTAGCATAGATGAATTTATGCATCAATGGGAAGCTCTTGCCACCTGAGTATTTGGACTATCTGATGATCAATTACTCTATTCTTACATAGGTGGTATCAAACCACATATCCAAGATGAGTTAATATTACATGAGGTTACTACGGTAGAAATAACAATACGCAAGGAAAAAGCCGCTGAAGAAAAACTAAAAGGCCAATCAAGATTCAACAAGGTTTACTCAAGAAGGAGTGTACCTCATACCACAGGAAATGACAAATACATACTACTCAATCTACGTGAAGATAGAAGAAGAAGTTTAGCGTCCCAAAGGATAAAAGAAGGAAAATGTAAATGATGTGGAGAGAAATGGGACCCAAGACATAGATGCCAGATTGAAGATCACTCAAAAAAATTGTACACTTGTGAAGCATAAAAAGACGACGAATCAGACTTAGCAGAATCAATAAACGAAGAAATGTAAAATTTCCAAAATGACACTTCAAAACTCATAGAAGACAACACACCAAGAATATCGCTCGCAACCATCACAGGCATTACCTAACCACAAACTCTCAAATTATAAGGACATATAAAAAATGATAATGTCATCATACTAATCAACACTGGAGTTACTCACAATTTCCTCAACCGGGGAAAACCTTTCTTATATTCATTATATTGAATTTCACCATTCACCATACAATATATACAATGTTTTTAGGTATTATGTAGATACCAAAACCCTAATCCCTTAATCCTGGATTGATTTAGAAAACTACCCCGGGCTACCTCCTGTTGCACACTGTGCATAACCAGGGGGGATACCTAGCCCCCCTTGGGATTGTTAGACACAGTTGTTGAACCCGACGTGCCCTCATACACACATGCAAAGAATATAACATATACCCAACATTCTCCCACTTGTTGTTTTCTTTGCATCCAGGGGTCCACAGGGTTATATAGTCAACAATCCAGGGCATCAATGCCCATTGTTACTCTACACCAGGAGAACTTTTCCGTGCTCACAAAATTTGTCAATAAATCTGCAACATTCTTCAAAGTGTCAACCTTTTCCAACAACACCTTCTTTTCCTCAACCATGTCTCTCACAAAGTGATACTGAACATCAATATGCTTTGTCTTCGAATGATAAACTGGGTTCTTTTCCAGGAATATTGCACGCTGACTGTCACAGTCTAATCTCACTGCTTTTTGTACCAACCCAATACCTAAACACAATCTATGTAACCATACTACTTCCTTGCTTGCATGAGTGGTTGCCATGTATTAAGCTTCTGTAGTTAAGAGTGCTACTACAACTTGTCTTTTTCTCATCCAACTGTTTTCTCCTCCAAATAGGTTAAACACATACCCACTTGTAGATATTCTGTGATCCAGATATCCATCCCAGTCTACATCAACAAAGCCATGTATGTCCACCACTCTGTCCAATCCTGGTCTTCCTTGGTAGCACAATCCATAATTGGTAGTGCCACTCAAATACTTGAAGAGCCTCTTTACTGTTGTCCAATGCTCCTTCCCTGGTTTTGACATATACCTGCTCAAAACTCCCATTACATGTGAAATGTCCGGTCTAGTACAGGCCATTGAATACATCAAACTGCCAACTGCACTGGAATATGGAACATGGAACATGTCCTCTTCTTCTTCCCGTGTCTTGGGACATTGATCTGCAAATAA
>ML784149.1:313876-328751 GCA_009831015.1 Picea engelmannii | reverse complement strand
GCCATTCCTCTTTCTATACTTGAATCTCCATTACAAAATCTCCCACTAAACCCAGGTTTATCACAGACCAAAATAAACTTGATCTATCAAGAC
The DNA here is from genome assembly GCA_009831015.1 of Picea engelmannii. Taxonomy (NCBI): domain Eukaryota; kingdom Viridiplantae; phylum Streptophyta; class Pinopsida; order Pinales; family Pinaceae; genus Picea; species Picea engelmannii. The sequence goes on along the minus strand of ML784149.1, from coordinate 328,658 downwards.
CGAGCCAAACCCTCAACAACAAAGACGTCCCTTTGAAGCCAAAAACGAGCTTTGATACCACATGTACGTTTTATACTTGCGAATTAAAGCAATGCATATAGATTCTTAAGCAAAACAAAAATTAATCAATGGCTTATTCACATAGTACACAAAGATTTATACCAGAAACCCTCATTCGGGGAAAACCTTTCTTATATTCATTATATTGAATTTCACCATTCACCATACAATATATACAATGTTTTTAGGTATTCCACAGATGCCGAAACCCTAATCCCTTAATCTGAGATTAATTTAGAAAACCGTTAAAAATAGCAAAATCTGCTAAAAATAGCAAAAAACCACCCAAAAAAAAATTTCGGGGCACTGCCCCGAACCCCGTCAACCCTGGGCTACCGCTCGTTGTCGAACGCTGTGCGTAACCAAGGGGGGGGGCATACTTGGGACCCCCCTAGGAAGTGCCTGACGCACATGACACACAGAGCACTACGAGAGGGATCGTCCGACGCAGTTGTCAAACCTGACGCACCTTCACACACACATGCAAAGACTATAACATATACCCAATAAATCACCAGGAACATTCCATCCAATTCAAATGGAAAGGGAAAAGTTATAAATTAAATGGTTTTCAACCTCCACAAACACAAGTTGTGTTGTCACAACAAATGAAAAAAATGATCTGAAAAGGAGCAACCACATACTTCATCCAATGCCACAACATAGAAATACAAGAATCTGAACAAGATGACTCCAAAACATCATACGTCCAAGATCTAATTCAAAAACATAATAAGGTATTTCAAGACCTTCCCATGGAGTTACCGCCTCAAAGAAGAATTGAACATATAATTGAAGTTAAATCGAGATCAAGCCCAGTCAAGGTTAGACCATCCAAATACCCTCATCACCACAAAACATAGATAGAAAGATTAGTCCAAGACCTATTAAAATGTGGTGTTATCATGAAAAGAAGAAGTCCATATGCAACTCTAGTAGTGTTAGTTCGAAAGAAAGATGGATCTTTCAGATTATGCATAGATTACCAAGGGATAAACAAAATAAAAATTAAAAAAAAAATTCCAATCCCGTTTATTGATGAAATGTTGGATGAACTTCACAGAGCAAGATATTTTTCAAAACTTGATTTAAGATCTGGATACTATCATATTAGAATTGGACTAGAAGATGTAGCCAAGACAACTTTCCAAACACACGAAGGACACTACGAATTGAAGGTGATGCCTTTTGGGCTAACTAATGCCCCCACCACTTTCCAAGCGACAATGAATGAATTATTTCACCCATACTTACAAAAACATGTGTTAGTTTTCTTCGATGATATCTTAGTGTATAGTAAAACATGGGAGGAGCATATGAAACATTTGGGACAAGTGTTATATCTTCTGGAGGAAAATCAATTCTATGCCAAAATGTCAAAATGTACATTTGGCAAGGAGGAAGTAGAGTACCTTGGTCGCATCTTATCCAAAAAAGGAGTCAAGGTAGACCCCAAGAAAATCAAGGCAGTCACAGAATGGACTAAACCCAAAAACATATCCAAGGTATGAGGATTTCTAGGATTGACAGGATACTATCGAAGATTCGTCAAGAATTATGCTCATTTAACCGCCCCTCTAACAAATCTCATTAAGAAAAATTCTTTCCAATGGAATGTGGAAGCACAATTTTTTTTTGAAAACTTAAAAAACATTATGTCCACAACCCCGGTATTAGCAACACCTGACTTCTCCAAACCCTTTGTCATCGAGTGTGACGCGTCAGGTTTTGGAATTGGAGTAATATTGATGCAATATGGGCACCCAATAGATTTTGAGAGTAGGAAATTAAATCAAACAAAATGCTTACAATCCACTTACAATAAGGAAATGCTTGCCATCATGCATGCATTAACAAAATGGTTCCAAAATATCTATTGGGAAGTAAGTTCTTGATATGCACAGATCATAACAATCTCTAGTACTTGTTACAACAAAAAACATTGTCAACCGAACAACACAAGTGGATAGAGAAAATTTCCATGTTTGATATGGAAATTCTACATAAAAGAGGAAAATACAACATCGTGGCTGATTCCCTATCACGAAAATATGAAGAAACACAAGTTTTTGCAATATCAATCGCCATTCCAGAATGGTTGTATGAAATCCGAACTAAGTATGCAAAAAACCCGGAGACTTGCTCTATAATCAACAATTTAAATCAATATCCTAAGTTCGAATGGAAAAACAACATCTTATGGTATAAAGGGAGAATCTACTTAAATAAAAACTCAAGTTTTAAAGCCAAGGTTCTTCAATAATCTCATGATTTCCCAGCTGTAGGTCATGTAGGATTTTTCAAAACATACTATAATGCACGAAGATCATTTTTTTGGAAAGGGACGAGTGCAAATATTTGAAAATATGTAGCAGAATGTGATCTCTATCAAAGGAACAAGAATGAAAATGTATCGACCCCTGGGTTACTCCACCCGTTACACATTCCCAACCAAAAATGGGAAGAAATTTCAATGGATTTCTTTGAAGGACTACCCATATCCGATGGAAAAAATAAAATATTAGTAGTAGTAGACATACTAACTATGTATGCACACTTTATTGAATTAAGGGAAACGGATTCCGCAAAACAAACGACTGAAATATTCTGTAAAAATATTTACAAACTACATGGGTTCCCTAAGGTTATCGTCAGCGATAGAGATGCCAAATTTAAAGGGAATTTTGCAAACAGATCAGAACCTCTCTCAATATGAGCCCAACTTACCCTAAATGGCATATATATAGGCATGCCCTATCTTTGTAATATCGTCATTATTTTACAATAAATTATTATTATATATAACTTATTATGGATTCAGAGTGAAGTTGTGCATTACGAAACCCTTGTGTCCTTCACAATTGTCTAGTCCCACTAATTGGCTCCTTCTATGCACCACTTTAGCAACAATATTCTTCCCTTGATTTGGATTCACAACAACAACATTATTAGACTCTCTTCAATTGTTATTGGCTTCTACTAACTTAACCTTTGAATAAACATTCTAAAGAGTGCAAATTTAAAACATTTCAATATCTTTATGAATTGTTGTTATCAACTCACACATGAACTTGGTGACCAATTTGGCTTCTTCATCCATCACTCTGCGCCAAATAGTGTAATGGTGGTGTATGTATCTGTTGATTGATTAAAATTCCATCATAGGTACTATCATTGTTGTTGTCATTCCTTATAGTAGTTGAGAGGATATAATGTGTCCTTGATTGAGACTTCAAACTCATACCAAATCAAGGCTTTTGTGGCATCAAGATCTTGTATGTACTCACATAAATTCTTCCACCAAATAAAATCTTATCCGTACATGTAACTTCGGGAAGGCAATGAGATCTTAAAACTTGAATTGGTGTACTTCATAAAAAGTACCTAATTGCTTCAACCAACCATCGAGTGACACCCATTGGACCATTATAAGGTGAAATCTCCAGTTTAAAAGAAAACCCCATATTTGATAATGGACTTCCTGGTGAATCACACAAACGTTGGCCCAAATATCTTCCCGAGGGTTGCACATGGATGTTATCCTACAAATTTGTTATAGAGGTTTTTTATGTTTTGCAACAAAAGGAAAATGTTCAACAATTGACCATCCATAGAGCCAAATTTCATATTTAAGTTAGCGACTTTGGTCTTGTGTAATCCAATGTGATTATGCATGTCATCCTCCATTATTTTTGTGTATAATATCAAGTATTGACTATAAATTGTGTGGTAAATCAACAAGTTGAGAAATGGATGCTCCGATACCAATTTGATCAGTGTTAGAATGCACTTAGTGAAATTAAGTACAAACTACAAAAACCAACAACAAAATATATTTACAAACACATGCTTTAGATTATGGCAAGATATCACCTAAATAATGAAAGATTTAGAAATGGATTCATGGAGCATCATATATTACCAACACAAGAATGTGGCAATTCATTAATATAAATGAATGTACAACAATATTATGAACAACATGAAGCTTTACAACTACATCTAACCACCAATGTTCAACCTAATTACATCTAAAGGATGGAGGATAAATACTATTACAATGTAAGAGAATACAAAGAGACACAATGATTCACATCCCATATGTTCATATCTTAATCTAGCATACATTGTAAAAAAGACAAAGAGACAGAGAGAAAAGATGTCAAAATTTCTTGATGATCGTTGAGATTCTTGGTAGTGGCCTTGCATGTTAGTCCATATTTATGTTATGTGCATCAAAATTTGGTATGTGCATCCGCACCTGGTCATTTTCATAGTACTAACATTTACACCTAACTTTGGTTCTACACTGACACACTTGTGTGTGTAACTCGCAACATCTAGTTTGCATGTCCTTAATGCGACATAACCTAATACTCATATTTTGAAAAACTTGCCCCTACATTGCATGCACAACCATATTTATGTGATTCATATAGGTTGAATATTCTCCCATGCATCTTTGTTGACTTAATAAGATCTGAATTTTTATTTTGGATCACATTAATAAGATCCCATTGTTAGTCACCATTAAAATTTTATGTGAAATCGATATTTCAGTACCTAGCAAGATGATAAATTGGTTTGGAAGTCTGATAAACCAAGGAAGGGGATACATATGGTAGGGAGAGGCTAAAAATAGCAGGAGCGCTAAGCGGATGGGGTTCAACATGTCATAGATCATGACCTCTCAAGATCGACAGTTGAGGATCATTTCGGGGGGAGAAACCGTGCGAAGGATAATTTTGGAAAGCGGGCCGACATTTAAATCGTGGTTTTTGTTCGGGGAGACGTGGCACCACCAGGTGCATTTCGGGGTGAAAAGCAGGTTGCCCCAAACCACTTCCTCATGCCCCCAAAATTTGGAAAAGTATAAAGGGGCATTTTGTTGGTTATTTTATTATTTTTCAAACACTGGACCGTTTGAAACTTGGCATGACCACCCTCGTTCAACTTCATCTCAACAATACACTTATTGCACACCATTTCCTCTCATTTCTAGGTATTTTTAATCACAACCATGGATCCTATCATAACCTCAGTAACAAAGAAAGACCCTGTGGCGAATGAAGAAGCCCTAATTGACCGAGATTCAAACGTTTTTGATACTGAAATCACCATTTCTCCATCTCTGTGTCCAGAAGCAACTTGTTTGATAATGTAGGAAGGTGTATACCATTCCTTGAAGCAGTCCAGGCCACCATTGTCCCTTATGCGGTCGAAATCGCTTTCCCTTTTCCCGAATTTATAGGTTGGTGCATTGAACACTATTCACTTGAAGAAAGAGTCGTTGTGAATAAACAAGGATCTGAGGTCATGTATAGGGTAGAGAGTCTATCAAGTCGAGATTCACTAGGTATACCAGAGTCTTTCTCCACAATGAATGAACCTTTCAATGAAGAAAAACTAATTAGGGTATATAGAGAATGTCCATCAGAAGTCTGAGATTTGTTTTTACAGACAATTGTCAAACCCAAACATTTTTCAGAGAGTTTGTCTTTGCCAATGAATGTGAGTATAATGATTATTGAAGTCCAATGGTTTTGTTCCCTGTTGAGTCAAATTTTAGGTCTAGACAATGATAAACATGTGATCGAAGTCATGCTCGGTTTCCTTTTAACATTTTTTAAGTCAAAGTCTGGTCTGTTAGTTCGCATCAGTTTTGATTAATTCATAGCTGATAATATCCATAAACAACTGGTGATTTTTTTCTCTGTAAGGCATTTCAGATACTACACCTACATGCTGAAGATTTTCCTGGAGACCAATAAGAGAGAATTTTCTGAAGCATCATTTGCATCAATTGAATGTAAACGGATTACATTGTTCATCTTCATCAAGAAAGTCATGTCCAGAGTTTACAATTTGATTTTCAACACCATCCTACCTAAAGTTTTGGATTACATGAGGAGCTATCTGCAGCCAAATCCATAAAATAGAGTGGGGGACTGGGTACTATTCATGCACTCAACAATAATCTGGGTTTATGGTTGTCATGAATCCCCCTATCTATTGCCTATTTTTTCGACCCCCAGAGTCTTTTCCCTTGAACTCATCAGGCAACGAATTATATCTGAGACAAAGCATTTCCTGAAGTTGCGCCAAGCCTCCAACCTCAAATTCCATTTTATCATTGGCCCCTTCATTGTCAAAACTAGATCATGCTTATCCCAGATTCAAGAAAAGCTCAAAGAGTTTTGTTTTGCACAGCTACAGGGAAGAAGATATGATCCACACCAAATCATATCCAAAAGAAGATTGATGAACAAACATACCCCTTATGAGCATGAGCATATTGAGGGTTTTGATAAGCTGGAAAACCTAGAAGTCCATGCTGACATGGAAGCAATCTTGCAACCAAATCAAACAAAACAAGTGGAGGCAACCCTGCAACAAAGTCAAACACATCAAGCTCCTCAGAAACTGATAGTCAAAGTTCCTAAGATGAGTGTTTACAACAAGAGAAGCAGTTCAGAGGCCATGGGCACCAATGATTAACAAACTGCTCCTAAGAAAATGAATATTTCATAGTCTCCATAGATATTGGATTTAGAGGAAGAAGAGCCCAGAGAACAAGTAAACCTAGATATGGTGGAAAGTGGCACTAGCACTGTAGAGCTTGAAAAGGAAAGAAAAATCCAAAGTGAAGGAAGCTCAAGAACCTTTAGCAACAAGAAACACATCTTTTATAAAACATCTGGGGCAACTTATCAATCTAAAGAAGATTTGGAAAAACATTATGTTGAGAAGGGAAACCTGGCTCTGGGTGAGATGAGGGATTTAGTCCCTGAAGTGGAAAAGATTTCTCAACATAAATATTCTTTGTTCATAGTAAGGGATGTAGAGAAGAGGACCTTGAACATTGTAGTTGCAGATGAAGACAAAGTATTTGAGATAAAGATAAGGTATGACAACATCAGTGCTCCAGACAAGGTCAAATTCCATAAGAATACCATTGATATGTTGTATTATGATTACCTGAGTTTAAGCTTGAAGAATTCAAAGTTGTCATCTTATGCAATGAAATTGGAAGGGCAGTTGAGGCAAGAAAAAGCATCTAGTAGAGCTTGGAAGACTCAGGTCAAGAGGTTGGAATCTAAAGGCCCCCAAGGGGTGAAATCCTCATTGGATGAAAAAGACAAATTAATACAAAGTTTGAAGAAGAAATTGAAAATTTCTGCTACATAGCACCCAAAAATAACAGAATTGGTTGCTCTAGAACAGGAAAATGAAACACTTCGTCAAGAGGCAATGGACTACAAGGCTAGGGAGGTGCAACTGGAAAGAGAAAAGGTGAAGTGGTCACAAGAGTAGAAAAAATCGCTGAAAAAGGTTGTAGTTATACCTCATGCTGCAGAAGCTGGGCCAAACACTGAAGGACTTATCCAGGCTATGTCACAAGTTATCCTGAAAGAAGGAGAAATCAAAGGGCTGAAAGGAAGCATAGAGAAATTGAAGCAAGATATACAAGCAAAGGATGAAAGAATGGCTCAATTTAAAATGGAGAATGGAGCTCTGCAGGAAAGGATATATAAGTTGAAGATGAGATTAAGAGGCAAAGGCTTGTTGCAGGGGGCCAAGCATATCATATGGGAATCTATAGTTTCCCAAGCTGCCAAGTTCAGAGTGTATTTGAATTTCATAAATGATAAAGACATCATAGCCATCACAACCAGAAGCAGGTGCATTGTTGTAAATGAAACTTTAGTAAAGAAGCCATCAGAATGGGCCCAAAATGCCATAAATATACTCAACTCCATTCCTACTGCATAACTTCAGACTATTGGAGTTAAATACAGAACTACATTGATTATCTGGGCCACGAGGGTTATTGCTAAACATAACCTGTTGAAATCAGTCCAAACCAAGGCAACACAGATGGAGCAAAGTGTGCAAGAGTTCAAGGATTTGTTTGAAGAGTTGTTTATCAAAGGCCTCCCACCATTTTGGGATGGCAAAGGAAAATTATATGATCAGGAAGAATACAATGCTCGCCTCACTCAATGTAGAATGGATCATTCCAAATTCGAAACCCTGGAGGAAAATATAAAAGGAGCTACACTAGTGGAACATCTGATTATAGACTTTGAGATTCTGAATCAGTTCAAAGCAGTCAAAATTGGATTACCAGTCATGACATATGCCTCCTGCATTGACCTAGAGATCTTGATCAAAGAAATGATAGATTATGATATCCCTTCTGACTTGCAATGGAAGGAGATAATACGACTGGGTAAGACAAAGTGCAATTTTCCAGGGTCCAGTAAATGATGTCCAAGTGTCATTGAAGATGACAGATCAGGTGGAAGACCTGAGTAGAGCAAGTGGTAAAGAATGAAACTGAAGCGTCATAGGAGTCATAATCCAGATCATGAAAGGTTTTCTTGCTAATTATTGTAATCGGTTTCAACCGAAACTGTCATTTGTAATTATTGTAATCAGTTTCAGAAACTAAAACATTTCATTTTTATCATTGTAATCGGTTTCAAACCGAAGGAACTCAACTTGTATAAATATTAGGTGTTCCAAATGTATTAGGGTTTGGAAGAAGTGTAAGGGAACGATTGTAGTTATTCAAAACTTGAAAGTAATTTTCTGAAGCTGAATTGAACACACATGCAAAAGTCTTGAAGTTTCCATGAAAATATTCTAATGGTGGTGATTTGAGTTTTGTCTCCTCTCTTTGTATGTATTTCTTGTATTTATGATTTCATTTTCACTGTCTACTGCTTAAGTTGGATAGTCAAAGGCCCATAATTCATCTTGTGATTCTCTCGGCTGAAGAAATTTAAACTGTGTTAAGTTCTTCTTAACTAATTCAGAATTAATTTATTTAATGCTTTGATGCAGTTATATGTTTTATTTTCTTCCTACACTCTGCAAATTTACAAATTATAATTCATATTTATTGCCTCATTTATCCTTTATCCTCTGGAGATTTCTATCGACCAATCAGTGTTTCCATTCATTTTCATAAATTTGAATCCATATCCCTAAGTGTCCCTCCCCTTCCTTGCCAACAAAATTATAAAAAACCCTTTCAAAGAAAAAAAACCTAGCCATTGAATTGTTAAAGAAAACTCATTTATAAAAGACCAAGTGACATGAGAGAGCCCTCTCTGAGCTGAGAAGGCTAGTACCCAGCTCTAAATTTGGTTTGTAGGTTACCTCTGTTGTTTAGACCCATAAGCAGTAATCCCTGTGTCTGATCCTGAGAAAATTGTACACAAAAGAAAAGAAAATACAATAAGCCCAGTTTTGTGTCTAGAAAAATATATATCCTTGCCCAAAGATGGAGTGAAAAACATTGAAGACCTTGATTTTGATTTGAAATTTGAGCAAACTCTCTTCAGAACTAAATCTAAGTCTTGTTTGAATGAGATCATCTTTGATGAGAAGAGGTTCCAAGATTTAATTTTAGCTGCCTCTACTAAACCTCTTGTGATTCCTACTCAGAACCAACATCCACTTCAATTTCTTACTACAGCCATGGAATCTAGGTTTTCCCCTCTTGTTCTACTTGCTCAGTTACATGATTTTCCCCGGGAATATAATTAGAGGATTAAGTTATATGATGTTGAAGGCAATGTGTCAGCCCAAAAACACTTAGAATGGTTCAATGATTTTGTAGACCTAGAAGTAGATTTTGAAGATGAAAAAATGAGGTCGTTTGCACAAAGTCTTGCAGGAGAAGTCAGAAAATGGTTCAGATCTCTCCCAACAGCAAGTATCATAAATTTTGAAGCCTTTGAAATACGTTTTCTTGCAAAGTGGGGTGACAAGAAAAAACCCCTTTAGTTTCTAACCTAGTATAACAACATGAGAAGGTCACCTGATGAAACAGTACATGAGTTTTTAGGTAGATTTATAAAAGTCTACAACTCAATTCCTATTGAAGTAAAACCTCCTCCTAGAGCTGCTCAACTTAGATATGTTAATTCCTTTGAAAGTGATTTTGCTTTTTTGTTAAGGGAAAGAAGATCCACTTCACTAGATGATATGATGAGTGATGCAATAGAAGTTGAAGTAAATCTAATGGCTTCAGGAAAGATCAAATATAATTATGACAGGGGCATGAACAAGGTTCAAGATAAGGCACAAACTTCAACCTCATAGTCATCAGAAGAGAGGTTTGAGTGGACGATGAAGACCATGGAGAAACTCATGGAGATGATGTATTTAGATAATAAGACTAACACCAAAGAACAGGTTGATGTTCCACCCAGGAATCAGAGGAGACCATCAGTTCCACAAATCAGACAAAGAGATCAGAGGAACCAGGGTGATCAACAAACAAGACCTCCTTTTCAAAATAATTATGTAAATGAGAATTTTGATGAAAATTTTGAAGACAATATGCATTGTTGTGATGGTGATGAAACATAGGTGTTTTTAACTAAACAAGAACATGATCAATTCATGGATGCAAATGAAATATTGATGCAGGAGAATGATGAAAGGTTGTCAGTGGAAAAATAAGATTACCAAATAGTGATGTAGAATGCCATCATGCAATTCCATAAACAATATAATATTTGAAACAAAAAGGTGCCTACAAATCCTCCAAAGGGAAATCCTACCAAAGAATATCAAAATAATACACCTTCTTCAAGTCATCCTAAGAAGGACTCTATTTCAAAGGATGTTGTGGAGAAAATAAAGCAGAAGGAAGAACCTCCAAAGAAAGTACCTGAAACAAGAAAGGAGACAGTCATCAAAGAGGTAGAAAAAACCTCATCTTCCTTTAACTTTGAAAGTGAGATGGCCAAAATTAAAATCTTTGTTCCATTCAATGAGCTAATAAATAACAATGAATATAGAAATTAGATCATCAAGATGCTCAATATGGAAGAAATTTTTGATACTTTGAATATACAAGATGATCATCTTTCCATCTTGGTTGGCCCACGTGTAGAGGAGAGTAGTGATGCTGATGAGGTCCCCCCTTTCTATGTTAGTATGAAGATTCATGATATGAATTTTCATAATTCTATGTTGGATTCAAGAGCATCCCATAATTTGATTCCCAAGGTAGTCATGGACCAATTAGGCTTGGACATTACAAGGCCTTACAAAGATATTTTCTCATTTAATTCCAGGAAGGTGAAATGCTTGGGCCTAATCAAAGATCTAGTGGTATCTTTGTCTCAAATTCCAACAAAAAATATGGTCATGGAAGTGGTGGTTGTTGTTATGCCTCCTAAATTTGGCATGTTGTTATCTAGGTCATGGGATGCAAAGTTGAAAGGGACTTTTCAAATGGATATGCCATACGCCACTATCCCTATTTTTGGTCAAGATAGGAGGTTGTACATGGAAGTATTTTTCAAATACATGGTCAGTAAAAAATCCCAACCAAGCAACTATCCCATTTATTTTGTGGAAATTGAGTTTGGTTCTTCAATTTTCTTTAATGATTTGAGTTTTGAAGAGAAGGTGCCAAAGATTGATATGGTTATCAAAGACAAACCTGATCAACAAACAAAGAAATTTTCAGATCAACAAAACAATGCAGAGAATGAGATGTGGAACATGAGTTTTGATGGAGCTGCCAACAGAGAAAGAGCAGGAGCTAGTGTGTGGATTAACCCCCGCAGACTGGCCACAAAAATTTGTTCTTGTAAGCTTGCTTTTGAGTGCACAAATAATATGGTTGAATATGAGTTATTAGTATTGGGATTGAAGACTTTGAAAGAAATGGGTGCTAGGAGGATAGTTGTACATGGATATTCTGAGTTGATCATAAATCAGGTAAAGGGAATATATCAAGCAAATCATCCCAGATTAAGAGCATATAGGAATATAGTGCTTGACCTTCTTGAATAATTTTTAGAATATAGTCTCTCAGTGATTCCAAGGGGTCATAATCAGATTGTTGATGCTCTAGCTACTTCAGCCTCAATTTTCAAAATTCCAATTTTTCCTAATAGGGGATATGATATTGAGGTCAAGCACAGACCAACAATACATGATAATATTAATTACTGGTAGGTTTTTGAAGATGATAAACAAATAGAAAATTTCCTTAACATGGATGGTGAATTTGCAAATTTGAATATTTATGAGGAATATTGTGGTGAAGAAGAAGATGCAGTTGTGTTTGCAAATGATGGCTATTTCAAGTATCAGATTGTTGGTAAGGATATAATGCAACTAAAAAATAACATCATTCCCAAAGGCCTGGTCCCATTAGAAAAAATATTTGACAACAATGATGTGGCCAGGAGTCTTAAAATTACTGCAAATGATGGAGATGTTGAAGATTGCAACATTGGGACTCAGGAAGATCCCAAGATCATAAAGCTGTCCAAGACACTTAACCGAGAGGTCAAGCAAAGGTATATCAATTTAATGAAAGAGTTTCCTGATGTTTTTTCCCAGAGTCATGAAGATCTGAAATTTTATGATACCAAGGTGATTCAACATGTGATTCCAATCAAATAGGATCATAAACCTTTCAAACATAAATTAAGAAGAATTAATCCTTTGTTGTTGCCCCTGATTGAAAAGGAGATAAAAAAGATGTTTGAAGCCAAGATCATAGTATCTCTGAGATTTTCTAAGTGGGTGGAAAATTTGGTACCTGTTAGAAAGAAGAGTGGGGAGATTAGATTATGTGTATACTTTAGAAACCTGAACATGGTATCTCTCAAGGACAATTACCCACTACCTAAGATGGATCACATTCTACAGAAAGTGGTTGGTTCTCAAAAAATATCAATGTTGGATGGTTTCTCTGGGTACAATCAAATCATGGTACACCTTGATGATCAGGAAAAGACAGTCTTTACAACACCATGGGGCACCTTCATGTATTCCAAAATTCCTTTTGGGATCATGAATGTAGGAGAAACTTTCCAAAGTTCCATGGATATAGACTTCGCTGATGAGAAAGATAAATTTATTGTTATTTATTTAGATGATATCACCGTATATTCAGTTTTTGATGAAGAACATCTTAAACATCTAAGGATGGATTTTAAAAAATGTAGGAAGTTTGGAATTTCATTGAACCCCAAGAAGTCTGATTTTGGCATGGAAGAGGGGTAGTTCGTTTGGGCACATTATTTCAAAGGAGGGAATAAAGATATATGCTAGCAGAGTTGAGGGAATCCTTAAAATTGGCACACCCAAAAGCAAGAAAGAAGTGCAATCTTTCCTGGGGAAAGTAAATTTTTTGAGAAGATTCATCCCTAACCTAGCTGAAATCATAAAGCATATCACTAACATGCTCAGGAAATGAAGTGAGATAAAGTGGAACCCTGAAGCTAGAAAATACTTTGAAGACATTAAAGTGGCATTGACCAAGGCCCCAGTGTTGGCCAGTCCCAACTTTGCAAAAGACTTTATATTGTTTTCTTTTTCCTCAGAGCACACCATTGTTGGTGTCTTGTTACAAAAAGATGAATAGAATTTTGAGAGGCCTATATCATACTATAGTAGGACATTGAGGGATTGTCCATTAAAGTATGATATCATGGAGAATCATGCATATGCACTGGTCAAGGCCCTAAAGGAATTTAGAGTTTATATCTTGCATTCTCATACCATTGCTTGTGTGCCCAACAGTTCTTTGAAGGACATTTTAACTCAGCCTGATCCCGAGGGGAAAAGGGGCAAGTGGATAGTTGTGTTGTTGGAGTATGACATTGAGATAAAACCTACCAAGTTGATCAAGGGGCGGGGACTTGCAAAGTTGATGTCACAAACAAATTGTGAACTATTGGTAATTAATTTTATTATTGATTTGTTAGCAGATTCATAAGAAGAAAAGGTCCCTCAGGTATCCAAAAATTCCTTGACTCCCTATGGTATGCTGAAATTATTTATGTGTTGAGAAATTTGCAGGCTCCTCCTAAATTGAGCAAAATCAAGGCCAAGTTTTTGAAGATAAAAGAAGCTAAGTTTTGTATTTTAAATCAATCTCTGTATTGGAAGGATCTAGGAGGAATCTTGCTGAGTTGTTTGCTGGAAGGAGAAGTAGAAAAAACCATCAGAGAGTTTCATAAAGGTGATTGTGGAGGGAACCATTATTGGAAAACTAATGTGCACAAGATATTGAGGGCTGGGTTCTATTGTCCTAGCATTTTTTCTGATGTTTATAAAGAAGTTTCAAGCTGTCATGAATGCTAAATTTTTGATGGGAAGAGAAAGATGCATCCTTTGCCCTTGAAGCCTATCTTTGTTGAAGCACCTTTTAGACAATGGGGCCTAGATTTCATAGGAGAAATCCATCCACAATCCTCAACTCATCATAAATGGACACCGACAGCCACATATCACTTCACCAAGTGGATTGAAGCAGTTCCCACAAGGCAAGCCATAGATACTGTTATCATTTAGTTTTTAGAGAACAATATTTTGTCTAGGTTTGGTTGTCCAATCAAAATCATTATAAACAATGCAACAACATTTAAGTCCAAGAAGATGGAAAAATTTTGCAGTGATTACAATATAACTCTTGGCCATTCCACATCTTATTACTCTCAAGGAAATGGGTTGGCTGAGTCATCCAATAAAATCTTGACCAAAATGATCAAAAAACTGGTGCAAGATAACAAAAAGGCTTGGCACAAGAAGCTTATCCATGCATTGTGGGCTGACAGGATCAATACTAAAAGGTCTATTTCCACTTCACCCTTCAATATTGTGTATGGAACAGAGGCAATTTTTCCTACTTCATTATGTTGATTAAGGTTGGTTGTCATTGATGTGAACCCTT
>ML784149.1:256987-267919 GCA_009831015.1 Picea engelmannii | reverse complement strand
AAGAGAAGTGGGGATCACTTTTACAATGAGGTTACCTTATAACAGAAAAGTTGCATGCAAAATAAATAACTCTAAAATAAAATATAAAGCTACTTATAGTGATTCACTTTTATACTTGAAGTGAAATGCACTTTACAATTTTTTGCATGAACTTTTTCAAAAAAAAGTAACAAAAGAGAGACTTGAACTAAAGACCTCTTACTTAATAAGGCAAGTTTTAACCAAATGGTCTAGCAAAACATATTGTAATGTTCAGAAGGAGGATTGGGGTTGTTTTTGTTGTTGTTGTTGTTGTGGAAGAGGGCCTTGGAGAGCATGTTAAAAAAAAAACTCTTTTCACACAAGAAAAAAATTTCGCTTCTCGATGACAACAAGGGTTAGATCTCGGTTAGCTTACCCGGAAGATGCACCTTTTCCTATATGTTTCTGATTTTCCGAGATCACACAGGGTGAGGGGAAATGAGCATACACAGATCTAAAAGAGTAGAAACCCAGAAATAAAAAATACAAACCGAAATAAAATCAAAATGAAACTTTGCAGAAATTTAAAAAATGCGTATTCACGCTTTATACCTCCGGATTTGTCTGTAATGGCCGTATCTTGGGCAAACAGAAACCTTTTCGAGTGAAAAAAAAAGTGTTCCTGAATGAAACGAGTGCTCCGAACTGAATGGAACAGTCCTCTCAGCTCATAAATGTATGAAAATGCCATAAAATGGAGATGAGGCACCTCGGCTTCACGATCTCTATCTACAACAAGAGCGGGTCTTCAAACATGCTTTGATACCATGTTCAACAACAAAGGTATTCCAACAGAGGACGAAAACCTTCATTAACCACTCACATAACCAGATCAAATATCAACACACCGATGTTTTCACATGGTAAAACCCCTACGGGGAAACATCCACAGCCCCAGCCAACACGACCACTTGGAGCAGTTTATTAATGCAAAGAAAAATATTACAGAGAGATTTTACAAGAGAGTTTCTCACAATCGATCATTGACAAATGACCCTCCATGCTCTTTAAATAGATATCATGGACCAATCGGGTGTTAAGCCACAGATCAATGGTCATTAAGATCGAGGAGAGTATGAGCTGTCGGATCACTCTATGTCGGGAACATATCGTGACCGTCGGATTTCCTAACTACAAATGCATACTAATGCATACTAAAGAGACACACCAAGAAACACACTTTTACCTAATGACATATTAGACCAAGTAGATCTTAACTAACTCCTAAGTTTCTAAATATCCTAACATGGCGCATGGTTAATGCACTTGTTATGGTACATGGTTGATGGTACATGTTGTGGCACAGGTTGATGCATGGTTGATGCATGGTACATGTTGGTACTTGATGGTATGTTGGTGATATTGGTACACGCATGGTAGAGGCATGTGTTGGTGATGTTGGACATCTAGTTGATAGGTGTCCTTGGTGTATGATCCATGTGAGAGGATCTGGTTGAGTATCAGTGACAATGATAGGTTGATCAATGATAGATTGATATGAGAGGTTGACAGTGAGAGGTTACATGTTAATGTGACAAAGGCAGTGACAGTGACAGTGGTAGCGAGAATGGCAATGATTGTGGTAGTGAAAATTGGTCTACACTTATATTACAGGGCAGATGAATATGGCAAGGAAAGGGGGTTGTAGCCTGAGAACTAGGTGGTTGTAGCCATATTCTGGTTGGATCTTGAGAACCCAGGGGGTTGTAGTCTCCTTTTAGTTACAGCTAGAGAATTGGAAAGTTGGTGCTTCCTATGAAATGTTTTCAAAATGTTTTGTGGTTTTCTCCCATTTGGGTTTCCACATAAATACTGGTGTATCGTGTTCTTGATGTGATGGCACTTATGATTACATGCTTATGATATATATAGTGAATGCAATCATAGGTGATACATTGATGATAAATTGTTGAACATTGTTGAAAAAGTGAAAGAATGTATATTGTGGTTAAAAGTGGTATAAAGTGCTATTACTGATTCACCCCCCTTCCTTTCAGTATTCCAACAATTCTTATTAGAGCAGGTTCCTTCAAGAAATAGTTTAACCATTGGAAGGAAGATCATGGAGAGAACCGGTTTGTATAAGAATGGAATACCACAGTTTGATGGACATAACTATGCATTCTTGAGAAGAAGGATGAAAACTTATGTACAAGCATAGGGGTTTGATGTTTGGAAATCGGTAGTATATGGATACAAATATCTTTCCACTCCTCCAACAAATAATGATGGAAAGAAACTCATTCAAAACAATTTGAGGGATACAAATGCTACCCTGAATGGTCTGGTTGATTCAATATACGTCAAGGTTATGCATTGTGATTCTGCAAAGCAAATACATGACAAACTTTAGAATGTCTATGAAGGGGATTCTAAAGTCAAGGTGACCAAGCTTCAAACTTATAGTGGTCAATTTGAACAGTTGAAGATGGAGGAAGATTAAAACATTGTAGCTTATTTTTTACGAGTTGATGAAACAATGAATGCAATTAAAGGATTGGGAGAAGAAGTTGATGAATCTATACTTTTTCAAAAAGTACTAAGATCTCTTCCAATGAGATTTGATCCTAATATTTCAGCACTAGAAGAAAGAGCATATTTGAGTATGATAAGCATGGATGATCTACATGGAATATTTACAGCTTATGAAATGAGAACAATACAAGAAAATCCATCCACAAAAGAATAAACTTTTAAAGCATCTAGAAGGAAAAATAAGAATAAAAAGCCCAAATCAAAGCCAAATTGCAGATGTAGCAATGATCCATATGGGGATGAAGAAATGACCAACTTTGTATGGAAGTTTAAGAAAGGAACCGGAAAGTACAAAGGTATGCTTCCCTTAAAATGTTTTAATTGTGGTAAAATTGGTCATTTTGCAAATAAGTGTCCTTATGCTAAGAAGTCAGTTAGTGATGAAGAGGAAGATCCCAAGAAAGAAAAGAAACATCAAAAGGGAAACATGAAATATAAAATGAAAGTCTTCAAGAAAAAACTATACTCAAGAGAAGATAGTTCTTCATCCAATGAAGATGATGAAAGCGATAGTGACTCAGAGAAAGTACTCTTTATGGCTACAAAAAATAAGAAAAATGACAAAGAAGGTGAAGTGGATCTTGAGGAAAACTTAATCAGTGCTTTAACTAAGCTAAAGAAAAAAAGGAAGAAAAACAAATCATTCAAAGAAGAAAACATCCACTTGAGAATCCTACTTGAAGAAGGTAAATGAAAGGAAGAAGTAATATAGATCCATATGATAAAGAAATAAAATGAGTGTGAAAATCTTGAAAGTGAAATCATGACATTAAGAGTTGAATTCAACAAGCTCCACAAGAACTTGAAAAGTTCTCAAGTGCTAGAAAACATTTTCAACATTCAAAGGCCATACAGTGACAAATCTGGACTAGGATACAAGAATCTTAATTTTGAGGAAGGTTCAAGCTCCATGACGAAAGAAACAAAAGAAAGGAGTTATGAATAAGTTCTCAAAGGAAGGAATCATGGTCAACAAGAATCATAAAGGAATGAATACATAAGACCTTCTACATTCAGTCAACAAAGAAGCATCAATCATTGTGAAAGAAATGACCAAAGAGAATATCTTGATCATCCAAGGCAGAATTACAGAAGGACTACACCACAAGGAAGATCATTCACTCCCAGGTATGTAAATTTATTTTATGGTCATTGTTTTTATTGTACTAACTTTGGACATAAGGTTGCATATTGTAGGGATTATGAAAGAAATGTTCAAACAAGAAAAGCTTATGTGGCCCCACATGACATTGAATGTTACAAGTTCCATAACTATGGACACATAGCACGTGATTGTAGAAGCGTGGTAAAGCCTTCCATGAAAGAAAATATTGATGACATATACAAGAAGAATTGGAAAATAAGTGAACAATAAGAAGAGCGGGTAAATGAAGAATAGGTCCAAGGAATCGTACTTACATGATTTGCAGCAACACAAGATTATTTTACAGGAAAAGAGGAAAGTGTCAGAATTCAGGTAGAGGATAAAGAAGAATATGTGAGAACTCAAGATGATGAGTGATTTCAGAAAGAGGATGAAGAGGAAGATATCTCCACAGATGAAGGAGAATATTACTCTGCATCAAAACATGTATTTTTTTGAGCCATCCATCTTGGAGACTCCCAATAAATAGGAATATTGAACAGGGGGAGTCGGTGCAGTAGATACTACATATCGTAGAACCATCTTTCGAGCAATATGAAGCGTTTGTAGAGACAGATTCAGAGCAGTCAGATAGAAAAAGTACAAAATAACAAATTGATTGGTTGAGAAGTTGTGTTCCCACACAAGTATCGGTTGACAGACAAAAGTTTATGGTTATATTGCACATATGTATTCAGGCAGAGATATCTTCAGTATAGGTTTTTCTAGACATGCAGAGCTTGATGAGAAGATAAGATCAATGGACATATTTGATTCAGTCTGATAAATATGAACATGTGATGATAAGTAGTAGTATATTCAAGAGAAGTCTTCATAATGGTATAATGACATATATGTCAACATTGTGGATTGTTTAGTAGCAAGGTTATGAACAGTTTGTGACATATGGACAGAGATGCATTTGTGAGATGTTTAGCAGGTACATGAAACACAGGTCATATGCATAGCATCATATTTACAATTGGAATCAATGGAATCGGTTGGTCACAGAAAGGAAAGTGGTGAAATACACAAGGGAACAGGGAAACCGTCAGCAGAAGCTATATCATCGAAAGGACATTATTGAACAATATGGTCAAGTGAACATGACAAGTAAATAAATAAATCAAATTTTGAATGATTTTTGTATATGTCAGTAAAATTCAAGAGAAAGCACCAATGGAAAATAAAAAACTCTAGAAGAGAGGAAAGGAAACATATACAAGTATCCCTACATTGATCTACATCTCACAGAAAAGTAAAGGGAAGAAAAATCATCAGAGAGAGTGATCCAGAAAGGAAGATTAGTAGCATGCAGACACAGAGGCATACTCACAAAGGGAGATATTATTTTTTCCACGATTAGTTAGAGCAGGTACAATATAAGGAGGAGACATATAGACATGGGGAGTTAACCTTTGGTCAAAGATGAAGAGAAAGAACAGATGCATGAAGACAAGGGGAGCAACCCCAAATGGAGATACCCTTTTCCATTGATGTCAAAGTGGGAGAGATAGAAACATTGATGAGGAGCGATGATCATAGGGTGAGCATGAGCATGAGTGTTTCCATGTCTAAGTGTTGACATGAATTTTGGTGTTGCTATCAATGCCAAAGGGGGAGATTGTTGGATAGTTGATGTGGATAATTGGTTGTCATTGATGTCAACCCTTGGAGAGTCTGATATTGGAGATTGATGTCAACCCTTGGAGAGTGTGATCTTGGAGATTGATGTCAACCCTTAGAGATTGATGTCAACCCTTAGATAGGTCCATAGATGTTGGACAACTGACTGACATTTATATGATCGAGATTGATGTTAGTACTATCATATATGGATAGTCCTCATGATTTCCTTTCCAACGGTAGGTGGTACGCCACACGGTTCCTCACAGTTGAGGAGATATTCCCTCATGAAGTTGGGAGCCCTGAAGAATGGGTAAGAAGCCCCTAAGTAGTTACAAGTCATTAATTAAAGGGTAAAGTTGTTGAAAACAAGAATTTACAAGTCGGCCTCATTGCAATAAATATTAAAATAAATATTAAGGATGTTTTTGGTAAAGTCGGCCCCAATGAAATAATCATTAAAAATTAAATTGAATTCTATTTGGGTCAAGTCTGCCCTAAAAAGAGGGTGTCAAATCTAGTATAAATAAGGCACCTAGGAGTTCATTTGTAACATCAGCTTAAGTGATGCTATCTGAGGTAACCAAGGATATCTGAGGCATTTTCAGAGGTAAGATGAAGTAAATAAAGTCAAAATTGAAAGGAAGGATGAAGTCTTGTGAGGATGTGTTCTAAGGTATGTTATTTACAGATCATATTACCATTTTCACTATAATTTTATTTATAGAATGATTCATATAGTGAAACCTTGAGTATATTGATACGACATATCAAGGTACTTGTAGTAGAAATTTCAGCTTCTGGTTCGTTGTATTTTGGGAGATGCATTGTGGAAGATAGGGTTTTTGGCTAGTCCTTGAACTAGTCTCAAACAATTGTTCTGGGTAAAAATGTCATAACTTCTTCATAGAAGATCCAAATTTAGTGAGACAAAATTCATTGGATATATTACAGTCCTTAGTATGTTGTGTGTGATTTTCAGATTCAGGTACCAAATATTCCACATGTGGCATGGTATACAAAGTTTCTCTCTAGAATAATCTAGAATTCAGCAAGGTTTTCCATTTTTTCTATAACTCATTTTCTGCGAGGTTCCAAGTAGTGAAACTTGGAGGAATTGCAGAGAAGATATTGAAGAATATTGTGTACAATTTTCATACCTTCATTCATTATAGGAATAGAGTTATTCTTGTTGAAAGTTAGGGTTTGTGACTAATCCAAAAACTAGTCCCATGAGACTAAGGTAAAGTTTGATGAAGATGTTATTTTCTTATTGTTGAAGTTGAGGAAGGTCTGCAGGCTTGTGATCACATACACCAGGTCTATTACAAAGTTATAGGTATGTTTATATGCATATTTTTAGGGTTACATGTTGATGATATTATGGTGTATGGCATGATTGAGACATATCATGAGTGATATGGTATATGGTTGAGGCACATGGTTTGAGGCACATGATTGGATGCATGTGTTGTTGATGTCTGTATAATACTTGTTGAGGCATAGCTTGATTCTTGTTTTGGCACATGATTGAGGTGCATGTTGGACACTTGATGTTTTCATAGTGCTTGAGGCACATCTAGGTGATATTTTCATATTGGTGGAGGTTTCGTGCATGGTTGGCACATGGTATGGTATAGGTGTTGATGATTGATGTACATGATTGACACATGGTATGATACAGGTGTTGATGATGCAATTTTGGTGCATGGTTGATGCACTTTTTATGGTACATGGTTGATGGTACATGTTGTGGCACTTTTGATGCATGGTTGATGCATGGTACATGTTGGTACTTGATGGTATGTTGGTGATATTGGTACATGCATGGTAGAGGCATGTGTTGGTGATGTTGGACATCTAGTTGAGAGGTGTCCTTGGTGTATGATCCATGTGATAGGATCTCGTTGAGTATTGGTGACAGTGATAGGTTGGATACAGTGATAGGTTGATCAGTGATAGATTGATAGGTTGATCAGTGATAGATTGATGTGATGAGTTGGATACAATAATAGGTTGGATACAGTGACATGTTACATGTTGATGTGACAGAGACAATGATAGTGATAGAGGAAATGATAGTGATAGAGGCAATGACAGTGACAGTGGCAGTGAYAGTGGCAATGATTGTGGTAGTGATATTTGGTCTACACTTATATTACAGGGCGGTTGGATGGGGCAAGGAAAGGGAGTTGTAGCCTCCTTCTGGTTGGATCCAGAGAATCAGGAAGTTGGATATTTCTTCAGGTTGGAGCTTGAGAATTAGGTGGTTGTAGCCACCTTCTGTTTGGAGTCAGAGAACCTAGGGGGTTGTAGCCTCTTTTTGGTTGGAGCCAGAGAATTCAGAGATTTGTAGATTCCTTCAGGTTGGAGCCTGAAAATAGGAGTTTGTAGCCTCCTTCCAGTTCCAGCTGGAGAATTGGGAAGTTGGTGCTTCTATAAATGAAATCTTGATATATATATATAAGAAAGAATTTCGTGGTTTTCTCCCATCTGGGTTTCCATGTAAATACTGGTGTATTGTGTTCTTGATGTGATGTTGATGTGATGGTGCTTATGATTACATGCTTATGATATATATGTATTGAATGCAATCATAGATGATAATTTGATGATAAATTGTTGAACATTTGTTAAGCCCTAAATAGTGGCACATTACCCATTAATTGGGGCATATTACATTAGTAATGTTATTTTATTTATGTCAGCTTGGGTCCATTAGTTGTAATTGTACCTCCTAGTCTCCTATATGTACCAAGGAGACATTTTCATTTGGAATCATCTTGTATGGACATTGATGTGGTGTATAAGGAGGTTGACCCCTCAAAGAGGCTTATTATTTAAAATTATCTCTTTTTCAAGGCTTTGAGTACTTATTCTTAGGTTTTTCTATGCTATATTGATATTTGGTTCTTAACATATGGTAGCAGAGCTCAAGGTCTTGGGGTTTTGCTGCTACATTTGAGATACCTTGGAATTTTCGCTATAACTTTTTTTCTACAACGTTTCAGAAGGAACCCATTGGAGGATATTTAGTAGATGGATCAAGGTACGTTGGGATAAAATTTCCGTTCCTGAGGCCTTATAATTTAGGATATAAAGCCTGTGTAAGATAGGGTTCTGGAATCATCCTGAATTGATTCATCGCAGAATTTTCGCTATAAATTTTTTTCTATAACATTTCAAACCCTAAAATCCATAGAATATTCACAAAAATCATTAAGGTATTTGTGATAAAAATTTCAGCTTCTGGGTCATCTTACATTTGTAGATACACCCTGTGGAAGATAGGATATCTGACTAATCCTATTGACTAGTCTCACGCAGGTGTTTCGGGTAAAACAATCATAAACTCTTCCTAGAGTATCCAAATTGAGTGATACTAGTTGCATTGGATAGTGGATAGTCTGTAGTATTTCTGGTACAATTTTCATAATTTTATATCAATTATGTTGTGTGGTACAATTTTCATAATTTTAGAAGTGATATCTCCTGGAAAGGCCAAAAATCAACAAGTTGTGGGGAAGTTACCATAAATTCCACTTGGTACATTCAATTTTGATCAGACCTATGGAATTGCAGAGAAGAAATATTAGAGAAATACAAAAAATAAATTTTCATACCCAGAAGGGCCGAAATTTTGGATATACAGCAGAAGAAAGATTGTCTAGTAGAACCACCTCAAAATCAAGGTTTAAAAGTGATACTTGGCCAACATGCCACCAAAAAAGGGAACTTCTACACCAAATAAGCCTCCAGACGGTCCTACTTGGACTCTTGATGAAGGTGAAGAGATGCGTAGGGACATAAATGATTTACAAAAGAAGACACTGACAAAAGATGAACTACAAGGGATGACGGATGGTTTAAAAAGAAAGATCATGGAAGGATTGAAAAATTTCCTAATAGAGAGGACACCCGAAGGTGAAAATGTATCCCATGAAATTCATGATGAGGACACAAGGAATATGAATCAAGAATGGAGAAACTCCAACTTTGCGTTGAAGACTAACCATGTTCCTAAGATCGATATGAGGAAGTTTGATGGCAAGGACCCAATCACATGGATACTTCAGATGGAGCAATTCTTTGATCTACATGATGTGCCACATACACAAAAGGTACGAATTGATTCTTTATATTTAGAACCCAATCAATTTGTGTGGTATCGATGGCTTTGTTCTTGCAAATCACTTGTCACTTGGAAAATTTTCACGGAATAAATGATAGCACACTATGAGGATACAAGGAGCAATACCTTCTTTAGCCAATTGATAAATCTTAAGCAAAAGGGTTCAGTTACAGAGCACATTGAGAACTTCCAAAGATTGAATATAAAGGTAACATATATTCCAGATGAGCACTCAATTGATGTATTCATAGGAACTTTAAGGGATAACATTCAACATAAGGTTCGCCTTTGGGATCCAAAATCATTGGAGAATGCATTTAGGGTGGCAAGAAATGTTGAAAGTAAAAATATGGCTATGGCTACTAGAAGGACCACTCCTAACATATATCGAGATAATAATGCTCCTTCTTCTAAAACCCCTCAACCTACAAGGTTGACACCTCAACAATTAGAGGAAAGAAAATCAAAAGGTTTATGCTTTAATTGTGACAACAAGTACAATAAGGGACATAAGTGTGGTGAGGAGAAATTATTCTACATAGATTGTGAAGAGGAAGAAGAACAAGAACAAGAACCATCTCAAGATGAAAACGTAGAAGTGATTTCTTCTGAATATTTGACTCCCACGACATCATGTAATGCATTGGCTGGAATTAGCACTCCTCAAACCCTCAAGATTGAAGGATATATCAAAAATAAAAAGTTAATAGTCCTAATTGATTCTGGTAGTACTCATAATTTCATTCACTATAAATTAGTCAAAGCTCTCAATTTCTTTGTATATCCAGTGCCATAGTTTCAAGTAATGATTGCATATGGAGGAACTATCAATTGCTCAGGAAAATGCAATAAGATCAATATTACTATGGGGGAATATGTAATGAATAGTCCAATGATTTCTATACCCATGGGTGGTGTTGATGTCGTACCAGGAATTCAATGGTTACAATCATTAGGAACAATGGATTTTAAGTTTCAAGAACTTTTCATGAAATTTTCATTGGAAGGAAAAGAAATTGAGTTAAGAGGTATCATAGGGAAACCCAGTAAGGTGATAAGCTCTAATGGCATGAAAAAATTATTGAAAAAGGGGCATCAAGGTGAAATTGCACAACTATGCTCACTAGATGTCCAAACATCTAAACCATCTATTCCCCTAGATCTCCAAGGGATCATTGATAAGCATTCCAAAGTATTTGAAGATATTCCCAAACGTCTTCCACCCACTCGAAATCATGATCATTATATTCACTTAATTCCTGGGAGTTTTCCTCCTAACATCAGGCCGTACATATACCCTTATGCCCAGAAGAGTGAAATTGAGCGTATGGTTGACGAAATGTTAGATGTCGGCATTATTAGACCTAGACAAAGTTATTACTCTACACTGGTACTCAAGAAATATGGCTCATGGCGTATATGTCCATATTATAGAGAGCTCAACAAGATCACTATTAAAGATAAGTTTCCCATT
>ML784149.1:216767-232416 GCA_009831015.1 Picea engelmannii | reverse complement strand
GCAAGGAAAGAGCTTGGTCATAGGATCAAGTGAAGGAGAAGATCGTGATTTCGACTATCGGAAAAAGAGAGATGTGCGGATGCACAAACTCCTGAAAAGAAAAGTGAACGTGGTAGGACCTGATGATGTCGTCGAAGGTGACGTGGACCCTCCTAAGCATGCCACGTGCCACCGTGGTTGTTGGAAACAACTGTGTTACGTGGGCTCGAAAGGGATAAAGTAAATCAAAATTTCGGATGTCGGAAGATTTGGAGGAAACAAGTGTGGGAACCTCTGAGGTCTGAAGTCCCAAAGTCCCGAAACTTCGATGATGGAAGGACCAAAGTGGGTTCCAACCGTTGGATGTCTTGTACACGTGGACCATTGATCCACCCGATGTCGTGAGTTCGGTAACCAGAACTTGAGAGATAGTGATCTAGCATTTGGTCACAGCCCGTGATCGTATGGGATGGGGACTAAGAAAGAGGGGGGCTATTGCCCGAAAGTTACAGAGCCGAGCAGAGCTCAAAAGATTCATGAAGTCGAAACGTTTTCTTAGAATCAGGTTGGTTTTGAATGCGTGGAATTTGTTAAGGAAAGATGGCCTGAAAAATTATGGTTGTCTGCATGTTTTGATTACAGAAGTTGGCGAGGGACAGAACCGGTCAGATTTGTTGCTGAGTGCAAAGAAATGGAAGAGGCGTGAATTGCCTCCAGATCAGAGAATGAAAGAAAATGAATGGATGTCAACTTGGGAGTCGAAGGATCGAACTCCAATGGGCATGGAAAGGAGATGGAGAGGGAAGGGCATATGATGAAAATCATTGAAAGATTGCAGAAAGATGCCCAGACTCACCAAGATGATAGCAGAAGGCTCAAGAAAATGCAGGATAAACAGGGTGAATTCAACTTGAAGTTGTTGCAGAGCTTGGATAGGATCAAAAATAAATTGGAAAAGGAGAGTGACACAAGCAAAATAGGGAGTCGCAGTACCCCTGAGAGGAAAAGAAGATCGAGGAGTGTTAGCGAACGTCGTCGTCGCTCCCCAAAGCATTCCAGTAAAGAAATGCGTTGTAGTTCAAACCCATCTCCTACCAAAAATCATAGGAGGTCTGGAGTGGATGAACTAAAAGGAGAAATGAATAAGATTAAGCCTCCCACATTTGATGGAGAACACCAGAAGGAAGAAGATGTCGAGACATGGCTGCTAGGCATGAGGAAGTATTTCCAATTGTAGAATTATTCCTCTCATGCCGAAGGAAGAATTGCGATGTATCAGTTGAAAGGAAAAGCATCCATGTGGTGGGATAATATTGTGCAGGTGCAACACATTAGAGAGAAAGATATCACTTGGAAGGAATTCAAGAGGTATTTCAAGAAGAAATATTTGACTGAAATATATTATGACAGAAATATGAAAGAGTTATTTGAACTCAAACTGGGCAGCATGACCATTGATGAATACGAGCGAAGATTTTTGGAACTGCTGAAGTATGTTTTATTCATCAAGGAGGAGACTGTCAAGATTCAAAGGTATCTAAGTGGATTACCACCTTCTATTGGTGACAAGATTCAGTATGATGACCCTAAGTCTATGGAAGAAACAATAAGAAGAGATCAATGTTTATATGAACAACAAAGAGAAAATCCTACCTTCCAGAAGGCTTGGGAAGACAAGAAGAAGTTCAAGAAGGAACAAATGCAGAAGGGAAACAAGCCTCCCTTTTTCAGAAATAGTCCTTAGGGACATCCATCTTTTAGAGAGCCCAGAAAGGTTGAAGTGGGTTGTCAATTGCCAATGCAGACACCTATGGAGTGTTGGGGTTGTAAAGGAAACCATAGGTACAAAGATTGGCCCCACATAAATGATAAAGCGAGAGCCGTCCACAATGTTCAGCAAGTTGAAACAATGGAGGACATGGGTAGTAGAATGTCAAGGATCTACACATCCCTGGACAATAAGCAAGTTGAATTTCAATTGCACATGATTGAAATGGAAGGTATGATTAACAACCGACCACTTACTGTTTTAATTGATTCAGGGGCTAGCCATAGTTATATAGATCGTAGAGTGGTGGAAGGTTTACATTTATCAAGAATCAAACATGAAAAGTCTTGGTTAGTGCAGTCGGCTACAGGAACCAAGAGGAAAGTCACTGAGTTGGTTAAGTCTTGTCATGTGTACATGAAAGGATTGAGCACGAAGGATGAATTGAATATTTTGCCTTTAGTCTCTTATGACTGTTTAATTAGGATGGACTGGTTGGACCAGCACCATTCTCTTCTGGACTATCGTAACAAGGAATTTACTTGCCTAGATGAGGAGGGGAATCAGAAAACAGTCCAAGGAATTCCCAGAGCTGTTGTTGTCAGAGAAATTTCATCATTACAACTGAAGAAATGCTATAGGAAAGGTTGTCATTTGTTTGCAACCCATATGGAGAAAGCATCTAAGGATGAGGTCTCAAATATTGGAGACCATGCGGTACTAAAAGAGTTTGAAGATGCATTTCAGGAGGTACCCAGACTACCTCTAAAGAGAGATATCAATTTCTATGTAAATTTGATGCCTGGAGTAGCTCCAGTGTCAAAATCTCCTTATAGAATGAGCACACGAGAGCTTAAAGAACTTCAGTTGCAGCTTGAAGCAATTCTAAGGAAGGGGTACATTTTCCCAAGTGTGTCACCTTGGGGTGCCCCGGTCCTGTTCATGAAGAAGAAGGACGAGACATTGAGGTTGTGTATTGATTTCAGACAGTTAAACAAAGTAACTGTTAAGAACAAGTACCCTCTGTCGAGGATTGATGACCTCTTCGATTAGTTGAAGGATTCGAAGATATTTTCTAAGATAGATCTCAGATTGGGATATCACCAGGTAAGAATAAAGGATGAATACATCAGCAAGACCACCTTTAGAACAAGGTATGGTCATTATGAGTTCACAGTGGTGTCATTTGGACTGTCGAATGCACCTGTTGTTTTTATGTGCTTGATGAATGGTGTGTTTAGGGACTATCTAGACAAGTTTTTCATAGTCTTCCTGGATGACATTCAGTTGTATTCCAAGTCAGGGGAAGAGCATGAACAACACCTGAGGATGGTGTTTCAAGTGCTAAGAGAGCACCAATTGTATTCCAAATTGAGCAAATGCTCATTTTATCAGGAATAGATCCATTACTTGGGGCATATTATTTCAGAAGAAGGGATCATCGTGGATCCTGAGAAGGTTGAGGCCATCAGAGAATGGTTAGCGCCAAGGAATGTGGTGGAAGTTAGATCCTTTATGGGTTTATCATGCTATTACATAAGGTTTATCACAGATTTCTCGAGGATAGCTCACCCTATCACTTCTTTGCAAAGGAAGGAGAAGAATTTTATGTGGACAAAGGATTGTGAGAGAAGCTTCCAACAATTGAAGCAAATGTTAACCAGTGCTCCAATCCTGAGGATCACAGACCCAAATGAAGATTTTGTGGTATGCATCGATGCATGCAAAGAAGGACTGGGAGGAGTCCTTAGTCAGAATGGATTCATAATCTGTTATGAGTCCAGGAAGCTGAAAGAGCAAAAAAGAATTATTCCACTCATGATTTGGAGTTGGCAGCAATCATTCACACTCTAAGGAAATGGAGACATTACCTCATGGGGGGAAGATTTGAATTGAGAACAGACCACAACGGTCTGAAATACTTGTTTGACCAGCCCACCCTAAACGCTAGGCAGAGTGGGTGGCTGGAGTTTCTGTGTGAATATGAATTTGATATCAAGCATATCAAAGGGAAGGAAAACAAGGTGGTTGATGCACTCAGCAAAAAGGTGCACAACTTACATGCTACAACCATTATCATGTACCAAACTGATATAAAGGGCGGGATTTTGGAGGCTGCAAATACATATTTGTAGTACAGAGATTTGGTAGCAAAAATATAGCAAGGTAAGATGCCACAGAAAGTGGAGATTTATAAACTAGGGGCGGATGGAATAATTATGTACAAGAACATAATTTACGTACCTAATTTCTAGGACTTGAAACGTGTAATTTTGCATGAAATGCATAATGTCCCTTATGCAGGGCACCCTGGATATCAAAAAATTGTGGCAGCAGTCAAGAGCCATTATTTCTGGCCAGGTATGAAGAAAGAGATTGTTGAATACATCACTAGATGTATGGAGTGCTAGAAGGTTAAATCTAAACACAGACACCTAGCAGGGTTGCTGCAGCCTTTACCCATTCCTGAGTGGAAGTGGGAAGTGGTGACAATGGATTTCATCACAGGATTACCCAGAACAGGCAAGCAGCATGACTCAATCATGGTGGTAATGGACAAGCTTATGAAAGATGCCCATTTTATTCCACTAAAGACTACTCATAAGGCAATAGATGTTGCTGATATTTTTATGAAGGAAGTGGCACAATTTCACGGAATCCCCAAGACAATTGTGTCTGACAGAGACCCAAAATTTACCTCAAATTTCTGGAAGGGGTTATTCAAGGGATTTAGAAAGAATCTGAATTTCAGTACAACCTACCATCCTAAGTTGGATGGCTAGGCAGAGCGGGTGAATCGAGTGATAGAAGACATACTGAGAATGTATGTGGTGGACAAACCATTGAAATGGGAAGACTACCTGCACTTGGTAGAATTTGCCTACAACAATGGGTATCAAGCATCGTTGAAGATGAGCCCATTTGAAGCACTTTATGGCAGAAAATGCAATACTCCAGTAAGCTAGGATAATCCAGTTGACAGAGAAGTAGTTGGGCCAGAGTTGCTCAAGGAAATGGAAGAGCAAATGCTAAAAATTAAGTAGAATTTGAAAGTTGCCCAGGATAGGCAGAAAAGTTATGCTGATAAAAACAAAACCCACAGGGAGTTTAAAGTGGGTGACCATGTTTTCCTGAAAGTGAAAGCTAACAAAAGTTCCCTAAGGCTGGGAAACTGTGCCAAGTTGGAAGCCAGATTTTGTGGGCCATTTGAAATCCTAGGAAGGATTGGGCTAGTTGCATATATGCTTGCATTACCTGCATCCATGACTGTACATAATGTGTTTCATGTTTCATTGCTTAATAAATATATACCTGATGCTAATCATGTTATCTATTGGAATGTGATTCAGGTGGAGCAAGAAGGTTTACTGCAAGTGCATCATGTGTGCATATTGGACAGGAAAATAAAACAGCTCCGGAATCGAGCTATAGGTCTTGTAAAGGTCCAGTGGACCTGGTACGGTCCCGAGGATGAGACATGGGAGCATGAGGATGCTATGTGGGAAGAACACCCGCATCTTTTTGAAGATTTTGAAAATCCCGCAGATGTTGTGTGAAAGTTGCATTGAGGACAGTGCAAAAATAAGGGGAGGGGATTGTAATATCCCAAAATATGAGCCCTGTTGTAATCATGTTTTGTAGGTTGGTGAGCCAAGTATTGATAAGTTGGTAGGCTCATGTGTTTATTAGGCTGGAGATCCTAAGTGTTAAAGGCCAGGAGCCTGATTTTGTACATGTAATTATGCACATTATTAATAAAAGATAAACATCTCTGCGTGTGGAACAACCACGATGAATGAGTGATGGGGGACTAAGCTTCCACAAATCCTGGGTAAGGGAGAGGGGGCTGAAAGGTAAGAAAGAGGGGCTAAGCTTGGGGGTTGAAGCCATTGGGAATAATAATTTATTAATATTCCAAAGTACTGTGTAAATGTATATGTTTTGTCCTAAGTTTTTGGAGAGGAACGCACGCTGATGGAGCGCATGCAGCTTCATGGGTGACATGTGTCGACCCAGGCGCATGTAGTTAAAACCATAAGAATAAGCTGTGTTGGGGGTCGACATTCGACAACCATCACCTGAGTCTGGGGGTTCGACCTTCCAATTGGCCATCCTCCGTATGAACTTGTGACTCTCCATGATCGACCTTTATTTGGTGTTTGTTTTTAGATCCCTTACCTGGACAGTTCAAGCCTATGTGTGAGATCTCTGTGCAGCCTTACGCAATCCCGAAACCATAACCATGATTTCTTTACATGTTGCATGATTGAGAAACCCGAATTTGTCTGGATCATGTTGTGTTATCCCAATGGGATGTGATGGCAGTGTATTCCTGACCGTGTGAGGTTGCTGCCATTGACTATGTGTTGTTGAGCCTTGTTGTTGTGTCCTCACTGTGTTGGAATTGGTCACAAGAACAGGCTTCCAAACCTATGAGCAACTCTCACCAGGTGAGAGATTGTGCTGAGGAAGTAAGAACTCCTAGAAGGGGTCTTGTAGCTGCTACAGAACTCTGAGATTTCTGATCTAGTCTATTGTTGAAGCCCAAAGCAAGGGAGGTTAGAAGCCAAAGGACTGTCTTGGTGACAATGAAGGTGTATACTCCTGGGGTGGGAAAGGCATGTGGGGAATGAGAGTCTGTGAGCAGTGGGCATAAGTGACTCCTGGGAGAAAATCATTCCTCTATAACTGAGTGTTTTCCCGTTGACCTTGCCTAGCCTAGGATTCCCTGTCAGTGGAGCTTAGTCCCATCTCGGGGGTGACCTACTACTAAGAGTGATGAGAAGCGCAGTCTAAGGCTGCGAGGTTCGCGGAAGGTCTGAACGCAGTTGGTGAATTACATCTAGTTTCAAAGATAAGTATAAGCATGTGTTTAAATTCAGATTTTAAATGCATGTTTGTGATGCTTGCAATATTATCATGTATTCCGTTGTGATGATGTTTATTGTTGTGCATATTAATTATTGTTAATGCCATGGATTATGTATGCTAGAAGTGATTATGTTCTTACTCTGTGTTAATGTATTGAATTTATTTAAATGCA
This sequence comes from Picea engelmannii, assembly GCA_009831015.1. Taxonomy (NCBI): domain Eukaryota; kingdom Viridiplantae; phylum Streptophyta; class Pinopsida; order Pinales; family Pinaceae; genus Picea; species Picea engelmannii. The sequence goes on along the minus strand of ML784149.1, from coordinate 225,625 downwards.
TGTTACATTTTGGTATCAGATCTTTAAAGGGATAAATTCATAAGTGTTTGTAGCATTGCCCGACCTTTGGAGGGTTGGGGATGTTACAATGAAGGTCTACTATATGAAGACAAAGCGAATGAGGAAGGATCCCCCTTAGAAAAGGTTCAATCCCTATATTGATACTCAACATATTTGTTGAGGAAAATTTTGATTAGTTGATGAAGTTATGATTGTTGAAGGTAGGATATGGGTTGTTTTGTTCTATTTTTGGACTAGCATCTTAAGTCAAGTGCCTATTGGATGACTAAAATATCAGACATAGGATGACTTTATGTTAGTTTTCGCCAGTGTTGATGTTGATAAAAGTGAAGAACTAGTGCTCTAATAGTGTCAGATAGACACATGTTATTTATATTTTGATTTCTTCTTGAAATATCAAATATTAGCTTTTTTCCTCAGAAAACAAAAGTGGTGGATAGTTGACACTTAATAAAGTTAAAGGAAGCTTCTCGAAATATTGACTAGAAAAGAAATATTAATAAAATTTCAATTTATGTTGGATGTTGTCATTCTAGAGAGGATCCATCATTATGACTCCATCCCCATCCACTACTCCAATTGGGTAGTCGACCTATGAATATTATCACCATTTCTTTAGAATTTTTATATTGAGGAGTAGGATATTTTTATTGAGTCGACACACTGTGGTCAACACCACTGATATTGGATACATACAAGGTTGCTAAATAAACAAAATGGCCCTTGTTAATAAGCAAGACACAACCACAAATGTCACACATGACATACACACTACAAGTTGGGAACATGCTTGCCAAGATTTGAACCTCGGTCATCCACATCATGACATCCACCCCAAGTTGTCACTAAACCACAACCTAACAAACACACATACACACACATATATTCGGTAAATAAATAAAATATATTAATGCAAATGCAATACACTTTTTTTATCATGCCACACACCTAGGATCATATATTCAATAGTTGATGCTCAAACTAAGTTAAACTGCTAAGGGTAGGATGTTCAACATTTAACCCCTAAACTAAATTTACTGAATAATCGTTATCATGGATACTAAAATGAACATCCCATAGTAGGTGTTACATCTAGTCTAGTATGTTTTCTACATTGGTAGTGAGGAGGGGAAACTTTCTTTCAATTTCCTACCCAAAAGGCCATACAATCCATTAATGTGCTACCATTCTCCTTGTTCTCTTTTATTTCTATTCAACCTTAACATAGTTACCAACTTAACGAGAAGTCTACACAGTTCTTGTTTTTCTGGGGGTCCATTTTTTTACCCCATTTTTAAAAATGGTGCTACCAGTAGCACCCCCCTCCCTTTTTAGATGGTTTTTGGACATTTTAAATTTTATGATCCGTAATGTTTCCACATTTTTTTTTCAATGCTTATTTTTGCATCTATTTTCAAATGTTTCAATTTTCTTTATTTTTTTTACCAATGATGTTTTTAGTGATTTTTACATGCTTCTTTCAATCTTAAAAATATTTTTAACCATTTACTTTTTTGAAATTAAGATTTTTCATATAATTGTGTCTCTTTAATTAATTTATTGTACCTGATTTTTAAAATATAGTGGAAAACATCATTTTGAACACATTGTTTATCTTTACTTCAATGCATACAACATCATCGTGGTATAGTAAATAATTACAATTTAATTTTTTTTAATAAATTAAAATGTAAGAAAAACTAAGAAAAGAAAAAGAAAACGAAATTTAAAAAATAAAAAATAAAAAATAAAAAACAAACTTATATTAAAAAAAGGATTAAAGAAATTAAGTGAATCCTTTGAAAAAACAATCGTTGCGCTAGGGTTTCAACCTCGTACCCAGCTGCCTATATTGCAACTACTGTTCTCATGGAAACCAAGGGAGGGGGGCACTCGGCCCCCTCCTACAACACCGTCACGGCCAAGGAGCATGGCCCCAACCATTTCAAATGGTTGACCTTCGAACTTTTGGAAGGAATGCAACAGATAATCTTGGAGGAAGAAATGCTGAAGGAGAAGCTGATGAAAATTGATCCAGAAACCAGTCGCCTGAAAACTACTCACACCTGGGAACCTGACAAATGCATTATGCAAGCCTCGATCACCCCCAAATATATCATCAGCTCTCTGAGAATAGAAGATCACAAACAGTATATAAGAGATTTTGCTCTGATAGGGAAATTCTTGGGGCTATGGCCCTCAGAAAAAGACCTGGTCAAATGGATTCAACACTGGTGGAAGCCTAAGGGTCACTATGACCTCCAACTTGGATCAAAAGGCTTCTTTACAATAATTATGCACAACCTGGAGGACAGGAATCGAATCTTTGAAGGAAGGCCATATTTCTATAACTCGACAGGCCTCTTCCTTCGCTTCTCGATGGAGAGATTCAGCCCGGAAAAGGAAGACTTCACTTATGCCCTGGTTTGGTTGTGATTATACTCACTTCCACAGGAATTATGGCTTGAAGATATCCTGGCAGGAATTGGCAACACCATCAGAACCTATGTCAAAGCCTCGGAGGTGAAAAGACAACAAAGGTATACTTCTTATGCCTGCATTTGTGTTTATTTGAATATCTCTAAACCCCTCCCAGGAGCCATCACCCTATATTACCAAGATGAAGAATGGTCCCAAACCCTCGACTATGAGCACATCCCCTTTTGTTGTCGCAAATGCCACGAACATGGGCATCTCTTCCGTGAATTCCCTTTAAATAACCCCACCAAACCTTCTCCGGAAGACCCTGACAAATAGAAGGATGGTTTCACCCAAGTCACAGGTCGACGAAGACACCCAGCTAAAAAATCCCCACCTCATACCCCCTCTGGACCCCCTACCAAAAAATCCGTTGAAGCCCTTCAAACCACCTCAGATACCCCCTCCTCTTCAACCATTCCACTGACAACCCCAGCATTGAGCAACCAGCAAAAACCCCAACATTCCTAACCACATTGTCTCAGCTCCTTCGCATCCCGCTATCACTGAGCCCCCTCTCCCCGAAAACCTCAGATTTGATATAGGAGATCCAGATATGGACCTGGAGGATCAGGAGCTAGTAGGTATAGATATGGTGCATTTGGAACAAGCCTATTGCAAGCAGAAACTATACATTGTTCCATCGGATCAACTGCGCAAAGTCCACAAAGTCTTCATCAACTCCTCAGTATGAGGATTATCCCTCGCCAACTTGAATCTAGGAATCCAAAAAGGCACCTCAAAGGAACAATGAAAACCTACAAAAGATGAGAAAAAGAGAGGACAAAACCCAAAACACCAACTCATTCAAGATGTTGGAAACTTCCTCGTCAACTCAGGACAAATTCGTTTGATCTTGGATAGTTTCCCTCCCCTCCAACCCCCATCGTCCTCATAAAGATAATATCCTGGAATATAAGGGGTCTTAACGCTAAGAGAAAACAAGGTTTGCTCAAAGAGAGAATCAAGAAGGATCAACTAGACATATTTCTCCCGCAGGAAACAAAGTGTGCAGGAGAGGAAGCTTCTTCCACTCTCCAAAAATGTTGGAAGCAATCTCAACAGGTGGAAGTGGATGCCAAAGCGGCAGTAGGTGGCTTAACCATACTTTGGAATCCAAATGCAGTTCTATTGAATGACTTCTTCACTTCCAAATGGACCATCACAGCCTCCTTCCGCCTCATTGGTTCAAACAAATAAGGCTACATCACAAACGTCTATGGACCTCCTCGACCAGGAGACAAGGAAGACTTCCTTCACCATCTGGATTAGATAGCTAGCCACATTGGATCCCAATGTTGGATCCTTGGTGGAGACTTTAACATGATCACATATTTGGAGGAGAAAAAGGGGGGCACTCGCACCTTAGGTAATGATAGTAAGCTTTTTAATCATACCATTGGCCTACTTAAACTTATTGATGTTGGCATAGACAATGGGCCCTTCACCTGGTCCAACAGATGCTCGGGGGCTCATCATGTATACAACAGATTATATTGCTTCCTCATTTCGGAAGCCATAATGTTGGACAATCTATCCTGGAATGCCATGATCATCGATACCCCAAGGTCGGACCATTGGTCGATACTACTGACTATCGACATTGAAGGCACCCCAGGCAGAAAACCCTTCCGCCTTGAAAAATTCTGGTTAACACACCCAAAATTCCAAACAAACATTTAGAAATGGTGGGAAGAGGCAGCCACTCAAACAGGAACCCCAATGTATAGATTTCAACAGAGGCTCAAAAACCTCAAGATTCAACTCAAATCTTGGAACAAGTCCACCTTTGGCAATGTCTTGCAACCGTAGGTAAGTCTCAATCAAAAAATACAAACTCTCCAACAACAGATTTAGTCTCATGGACTAATGGACTCCCTAAAAGAACATGAACTTATACTCAGCAACCAGATCGAAAAAAGAAGGATGCAGGAAGAGATTCTCTGGTGACAAAAATATCGCATCCAATGGCTAAAAGAGGGGGAAAAAAACACCAAATTCTTCCACAAATCCATGGTTCAGCGTCGGCACACCAATTGCGTCACCCATCTAGTCTCGGAACAAGGGACCGAAATTCAATTACATGCAGACATAGAAAAAGAGTTGCTTTCCTAGTACAAAAATCTTCTAGCGGAACCCCCAATCGACAGAAATCAAGCCATCGATGCAATTCTCAGAAACATTCCCAAGGAGGTCACCAAAGAGCAGAACGAGGCACTCATGAGACCGATCACTCAGGAGGAGGTTGACCATTCTCTCAAGGATACCCCACTGGGAAAAGTTGCAGGACCAAATGATTTCACCTCAGACTTCTTTCACTATTGTTGGAACATCATTCGAGAAGATGTTTGGGAAATCATCGAAGACTCCAGGCACTCTGGGCAGGTTCTTTAGGCCCTCAACACGACCTTTCTCACCCTCGCACCCAAAGAAAATAACAACACCTCCCCCTTGCACTTCCGGCCTATTTCCCTTTGCAATGTCATCTACAAACTCCTAACAAAAATCATTGCAACTCGCCTCAAACCTATCCTTTCATTCCTCATCTCTTCAGAACAGTCTGGTTATGTGGAAGGCAGACAAATCCTGGATAGCGTCATCCTGGCCCACGAAATCATTCACTCGCTACACTCAACAAAAACTCAAGGTATGCTTCTAAAATTGGATCTCTCTAAAGCCTTTGATAAGTTTAGTTGGAGATATTTGAGATCAAACCTCCTTGCCTTTGGGTTTGATCCTACATGGGTCTCTTGGATTTTCAATCTTACTTCCTCAACCCTGTTCTCCATTCTCATCAATGGTGTTTCAATGAAACCTTTCTCCCCCACACGAGGAATAAGGCAAGGTGACCCACTCTTTCCCTTCATTTTCATCCTTATGGTAGAAGGACTAAGTCGTACTATCAAGGCGGCCATCACTGATAAGTCTCTCTCTGGCCTCACCCCCCATGGCATCTCCCCCCTTATCTCCCATAGTCAATTCGTGGACGACATTCTTCTCATGGGACTTTCTACCACCAGATAATCTCTGCATTTCAGATCCATCATCAACCTCTTCTGCGAAGCCTCGGGCATGGAGGTGAACATGATCAAATCCCAAGTTTTCTTCTTCAATACGCCACCTGAGATCAAAAACCACCTCACCCAAATCCTGGGCTTCACCCGCGGTACCCTCTCCTCTATTTATCTTGGAATCCCCCTCATTGATAATCCACTAAGAAATGCTTCCTAGGACTCCCTCCTTTCCAACTTCTGCAAGAAACTCTCCTCCTAGACCTTCCGCTCCCTCAATTTGCATGGGTGCCTCATTCTTCTTAAATCGATACTACAAGCCCTCCCGGTCTACCCTTTTTCGACACTAGCGGCCCCTAATTTCATTATCAACACTCTAAGGAACATACAAAGAAGTTTTCTCTGGTAGAAAACCAAAGAGGGGAGAAAATTTACCTTGGTAAGCTGGCAAAAAGTCTACAAACCAAAGATCTTAGGTGGCATCGGCCTCAAAGACCCAGCTATTCTCAACAAAGTCCTCAGTGAAAAAATTTGGTGGCGATGGTTAAAGAGACCCCAAGACCTTTGGGCATGTCTCTGGAGGAAAAAATACACCCCTACCTTCCCCGAAAAAGATCTCATCAGATGGAGTGGTTAGTGTCTGGGCTCGCTCATCTAGAATGCGGCCAGAAACAATCGGGGACTCATTACAAACCACTCATTCTAGGAATTGCAAAGTGGATCTTCAATGCTTTTTTGGAGCGATTATTGGCAACAACTCCCAGCCCTAATACTAATCCGAATCTCAATTCCTTCATTCCCTTCACCACTGAATTTGGACTCACCAAAGTGAAGGATTACTGGACCCCATATAGCCCAAGGGAAATCTGGCGCACCTAGAAGAATTCACATGAGGACCTGAACATCCCCATTGATCTCAATCTCCAACCTCTGCAGGAACACCTCAACTCATGGAAAATTATCAGTCAGCATGGAAATGACATCCTTAGATGGGTACACTCCACCACAGGCACCTTCAACATCTGAGAAGCATACCTCTTAAGAGAAGGCCACAACTCCTTACAACGGGAAGAGATTTGGAGAAAAATCTGGGAAATAAAATCCTGGCCGAAAATCAGCAGCTTCCTCTGGCTCGTTGCGCACAACAACATTCTCACCTTAGACAACCTCAGGAAAAGGGGCTTCATCGGCCCTTCAAGGTGTCAGTTATGCATTTCAAAGGAGGAGACTCAAAATCATCTCCTAAACATGTGCACCTACAGCTTGAGCATTTGGGACCACAGTGCTTGCCTAATGAGAACCACAAACAGGAATCGAAAAGGACTCTAGGAAACAATAGCAGGCTAGAGAGGCACGGATTTCCAATCCCCAATACTCAAAAAAATATGGCAAATGCTACCGAGTTTCATTATCTGGCAAATTTGGAAATAAAGGAACAAACGAATCTTTCAAATAGTCACCGGGACCTGGCAAGAAGTCTAGACCGCAATCCACTCCAATCTCAACGAAACCATCTCCCTTCACCCCTGGACAGCTCAAGACCTAAACTGCCCCCCTAATGAGAGTATCATCCTTAACACCTGGAAGCTCATCCTCCACCCCAGGATAACCACCATTGTCCAGTGTAAGCATAGGCCCACCCACTGGGAAGCTCCACCCACAGGGTGCCACAAACTAAATGTAGATGGGGCCTCCAGAGGGAATCCAGGACCTGCAGGATACAGTGCTTTCATTCACAATAGCAAAGGGGAAATCCTACACATTACAACTGGAAACCTTGGGCACAACACTAAAAATGATGCAAAAGTTTGGGGACTCCTCTGTTGCCTTCAAGCGGCCACATACCAAGATATTTTTTCTATTATATCCAAGGGGGACTCGCAAATTGTCATCAATCTCATCTCCCATATCTTTAATGGGGCTGACCCGAAGAAAATTTCTCCGAGATGGAGACTCATGAATGGGATTATCAGAATCAAATCCACTCTCCAACCACAATGGGTAATACACCCCTCACATGTTTGGAGAACGGTGAATCAAGTGGCCGACATGCTGGAAAATATCGGAGTCGAGCTGGAGGAGGGTCTCTTCGTGTGATCCCCCACATCGAATCCCACCCATCCCACAGTTATTGCTTGCAGAAACATAGCAAGCACCAAGGATCAGCCCCGGATGGGGTGTTTTCAGGCCCAACAGACAACCAGGACACAGGGAGGCCACCTGGACGAGCAACCAGCCACCTGGTGCCCATCTAGTCCCATCCCACCCTCTCTGTCACCTCATGATCATCAGCATGCCACCGCCACCCTTCATTCCCTCGACGCGCACTTGCAATCACATGAGCTAGATGCTCTAGAACGCAGGTGACTTTATGGCATTGTGTGAGGTTTCTCTGGGATCATTTGATAATTTCCCTGCTCATTCTTTGGTGCAAAACTCACTCTCCGATCCCAAGCTCTCTGTGCACAATCTGCCTCCCCTCTGGTGTAGCCTTCCTTCGGCTCCTAGCTCTACAAGCTCGGGCCTCAACTCCTTCCCAAGGCCACCTCTAACATTTGGCATGCCTCACCTCAAGGGAAAGGCCAAATGGGGAGCCGCCTGGTATGAGGCCAAGGGAAGAAAACCACCCACCCCCGACCATCCTTTTGAGGCCCTGCTCCCCCCAGCCATTCCTCCAGCTGACGCAGCCATACTCGATCATCCACCTGAGGTGAATTTTCTTCCCGACTTGGGCCTTGAGGAAGCGAAAGCTCACCTTCCTCCTCTTGTAGCTGAACATCCCCCCATCCCAGCCCCAAATGAAGCGGCCATCCCCGCTCAGCCCCTCATTGATCCCATCACTAGACTTTCTCCCCTATCGAACCCCTACAGCTACAGTTTCGAGGGGTTCGACCTCTTTGGCAATTTGTTTGGATATGTGCCTCCCCCTCCCTCCCCCCCTCGTCATCCTCTGCCTCCTCCTTCCCCCCCTCGCCACCCACCTCCCCCCGGCCTCTCCCCCTCCACCTCCTCAGCCTCCCTGACCTCTCCAGGAGATGGGTATCGGGATCGAGCACTGGACATGGACACCCTGAACAACCTTCAGAGGGACTTGAGCGACATCAAACGGGACCTGGGGGAGCTCAAGACAATCACGCTCGACGTGCAGAATAGAGACGTCGATCGCTAGAGTTGGGTTGACAAGTTGATGGCCTTCCTCCAAGACCTCCGGCAGGAAATGGCAGACCATGACAAGGGCAAGTCACAGGTGCGACGTGTCTACACCGGGCCTAGACTCGGTCCAAGTTTCTAATTTTATCTGTTTCCATGTTTACGTTGAACTCTGTTAACAGGCAGCCAACGAAGGCT
>ML784149.1:202333-216249 GCA_009831015.1 Picea engelmannii | reverse complement strand
TCAAGCATCACTCCAGCCCCCCGCGCGGGCTAGGATAGGGTCCCGTGGCCGCCACGAGATCTTGTCCTAACCCACGGGGTGGGGGAGGCTAGGGTGATGCCTGACATCACCTCCCCTATATATATATATATATATATATATATATATATAAAGTTTTTGTTTAGAGAATTTCAATGTTTTTTTATTTTTATTTATTTTTAATCTTCTTTTTTTTTAATTTTGCTTCAAAATTACATTTTTTTTACTATTATTTTTGTTTTTTCTCTCTTTTTTTCATTTTTTTTTAACGTTTTAAGGGTTTTTTTTATTAATTTAAAAAAAAAATTAAAATCATTGTTTTCGAGGAAAATTTTAATTTATTTTTCATTTATTTTTAGCTTCTTTCGTTCTTTCACCTTTTTTTTTTTTTAATTTGGTTTTTCAATAATTTTTTTAAATGTGTTTTTTTCTTCATTAAAAAAGAAATTGCAAAGATTTTCTATTTTCTCTTTATTTATTTTTTTAATGTAAATTTCAAAAAAAAAATACAATTTTTATTTTCAAGTGACCATTTATGATCCAAAATTGGGTTTTTTATTTGCATATGGATCTATTGTCAAGGCCACAATTTCAATTAGGTCGTAATTAGCTATAATTTTAACGTTTTGAAAAAAATATTTTGTTTTATGTAAAATCATGTTTTTTATTTAGGTGTTGATTTTAAGGTTTTTTTGAGTTACTGTATGAGTTTTGAAGGTCATGGTTGAAAAATGTTGTAATTTTGACCCCATTTGAAAAAATGGTGCTACCAGTAGCACCACTTTTCAATTTGAGGGTTGATTTTCATGTTTTTTTTTCAAAAATATGAGTTTTTTGGGCCATAGTTCTCATTTTGAGGTCAGAGTTCTTGTTAAGTCAGTCACTTTGTTCCTTTCTCAACATGCTCCAAAACAATTTGTTTTAAAACTATTGGAATATGTCTCTTTTGCTTGTAAATTTGTTATAGGTTTGTACAAAGTGATTGAATCCCTTCTTTGGATAGCCTATCTTTAAGAAGATAATTGGTTGCATGGGGGACACCTTCTCCACCAATGGGTCAATATTGCATTCTCCTTCTTGGGGTATATTAGGGCCTTTTATGGTATCAAATGGCTTAAATCCCTCAACTTGATCCTAGAGGAATGCCACCCAAAGGTGCTTAATATCAAAATCCATCCACCAAATGGGCTTATGATTCCTTTGCAATTCCCTCTAAGAAGCGGTTGCCATTAGACAAGAAGCTTCTAAGTGTCTCTACTTGAAATAGGTCTTGCAATGAAAGGAAATATTCCATAATCAACACTTGTGTTTGGTGGTGATCTCACACTTTAACATTATTTCCGAGGGGATACTCTTACTCAAGTCAACACTAACACATATTCATGTTAGAGAGGAGGTTGGCGATCCCTAACCTTAATGACCAAGTGATCCGAATTATTTTCGGCACGAAATGAGAGTGGAGATATAATAAAGAAATGCACAGAGATATCGCGTATATCCAACAATATAACAGAAATATATCAGAGATGCAACCATAAACACAGAGATACAGTAATACACGATTTCTATTAATGAAAGAAATGTACAGAGACTAAAAATACAGAGTGAAAGACTTGTTAGAATGGTGGCAGCTTATCTCTAAGAAGAGATGTGACGGCTACTCGCATTCGCAAGAAGATGGTTACAATGAGGCTCTGAAGGCCTTTTTACAATAAACATGAATGCCAAAAACCCTAGACATCCAAAAACCTAACCCTAGGAGATGAAGTGCCAAAAGTCATGTGGGCCCCGTTTGGGTAAGTGAGTACATTAACGTCCCGGGGTCGTAACTTTTGCATACGATATCCGTTTTAGGCGTGTGATAGCTCGTTCGAAAGGTATTTTCGAGGAGATTCATTTTTGGGGCTCAATCATACCTTTGGCTATCATTGAGGACCTCGATCTCGAAAAACCTTCATTTGGGCCCTAAAAATGGCCCCGGAAGTTAAAAACTGCTAAAAATAGTAAATTGCCAGAAAACTGTTTTGAGCCAGTCGAAAAAGGTGGGTGGCCACCAATATCCACCTGGATCAATCCTCCCTCCTTAGGAAGCAATGGTCTCCATTGTGTTGAGTTCTCAGGGGAGAGGGAAAAGCATTTGCTGAATCTGTATCTTGGTGAGTTGTTTGCCTTGCTGGAGACGTCGCGCTGCTCAGTTTGTGGAAGTTTTTCATGAACCTGTTGAGGCTAAGGCCATTCAAAAAGTCGGGCTACATGAGAGGACGATGCGCAGAAGGAATCTTTGCACTTTGTTGCAACCTTGTTGACTTGCATTTGTTTGATAGAAGGTGCTTGGGGTGAGGCTATAGTGGTTGCAGTGTCCTTTTCTCATTTTGAACAGATTGTGAAGAAGCTAAATTTTGCAGTATGAGATACTACCTTGCAGCACTCTTTAGGTGGAACATTAGTCGGAACTACCTCTGGTATTCTGTAGAGATGACCCCCCAGAGAAACAATGACATTGCGGGATCGAGACTCATAAACAGTATGGCGCTGCCACATATATGGTTGGCCCGAGAGAACATCACAGACATCCAGTGGAGAAACATCACATAATACATCATCCTTGAAGGGTTGGATGTCGTATGATAATCGACATTGTTGTCTGACACGAAGATCTCGTCCTTGGCGAAGCCACCCGATGTTGTATGGTTGTGGGTGTGGTGTTGTCGACAACCCCAACTATTTGACGAACTCTGCTGAGATGAGTTTCTTTTGGCTTCCGCTATCAACAATAAAATGCAGCAGGGTCCCCTTCACCCACATCTATGAATGAAAAAGGCGCTCCCCTTCTTCAGGATCTATTGGTTCTTCTGGTTGAATTGTTGCGGTCGCGACAATAGCAGTGGGGTCCACGTTAATGATCTTTCCTTTACCATTATTTTTAGAATCAGATTCGGAATCAGGGTTCGACTCTTTGTCTTTGATCTCGACCACCAATGACTGTTTTGAGCGACATTCATCGGTGTTGTGCCTGGGGATTTTGTGGAACTCGCAAAATTTTCATGTGTCCTTCTTTGTCTTCCCATGACCCTTATTTTCCTGTGTCTTGGATTGGTTTTTGGGAGACTATTTGTTAGGGTCGTCTTTGTCATACTTTGGTTGTTGCGGATTTGCATACCCAAATTCCCGTTTATTCTAGTGCTTAAATTTCTACTCAATTTTAACAGCATATCGATAAGTAGCACCGAGTGATGAGATGTCTAGAAAATCCATTTCAGTTTGGATGTATCTGTGTAGAGCCCCATGGTATTTTAGAACCAAATGTCGTTCGGAGTCTTTGATACCCACTTAGTGCACAAGGTATGGAAGGTATTGGTGAACTCTGGAATTTCTTGGCCCTTCTCTTGCCGCAGTGTGGTCCATCTCATGTACTGGTCCTCATAGTTGCCAACAGGGAAAAAAAATCCCAAGTGGGATCGGCCCCATATATTCCAGACTCCTCTATGGAACTTTTCTCCTAGTAATTTTCCCACCAATGTTTGACATGAGGGAGAGCTTTAAGGAGTGTGAAGGTGATCTTTTCTTTGTTGGAAAATTTGGGAACAAAGAAATAACCTTCTAGCAGAGTTAACCATTTTTCTATGGCTTTTGCATCTATTTGTCCTTCAAATACAAGAATATCAAAATTAACTTGTACCTTGAAAGGTGAGGTGCATCCAAAGTGGTCGCTTGATGAAGATGTGCCTGATGCTATCAGCAGGCGTTTAAGGATGTGGGAAAAATTCTCCATCATTTCATCCCTCTGTCGCATGAGAGCTTGCTCAAGCAACAGATTGAGAGGATCGTCTGCTCCGTCATTTTTCTTTTCTTCCACCATTGAGGGTTTCTTGGGTGTGCAAGAGCGATTGTATTCAAGAGAGACAAGCTTGAGACCCAACTTGCTATACTCGGACCTCATCAGGGACATGCACTGAAAAAACGATCAAGAGCAGCTTGCTCTGATACCACTGATCCAGATTATTTTCGGCACGAAATGAGAGCGGAGATATAATAAAGAAATGCACAGAGATATCACGTATATCCAATAATATTACAGAAATATATCAGAGATGCAACCATAAACACAGAGATATAGTAATACACGATTTCTATTAATGAAAGAAATGTACAGAGACTATAAAAATACAGAGTGAAAGACTCGCTAGAATGGTGGCAGTTTATTTCTAAGAAGAGATGTGACGGCTACTCACATTCGAAAGAAGATGGTTACAATGAGGCTCCGAAGGCATTTTTACAATAAACAGCAATGCCAAAAACCCTAGACATCCAAAAACCTAACCCTAGGAGATGAAGCGCCAAAAGTCATATGGGCCTCGTTTGGGTAAGTGAGTACATCAACTTCCCGGGGTCATAACTTTTGCATACGATCTCCATTTTAGGTGTGTGATAGCTCATTGGAAAGGTATTGTCGAGGAGATTCATTTTGGGGGATCAAACATTCCTTTGGGTATCATTGAGGACCCCTATCTTGAAAAACCTTCATTTGGGCCCTCAAAATGGCCCCGGAAGTTAAAAACTGATAAAAATAGTAAATTGCCAAAATTGCCAGAAAATTGTTTTGAGCCAGTTGAAAAAGGTGGGTGGCCACCAATATCCACCTGGATCACCAAGGTAATAAACTTTCTTGGGGTGTTTCCAATGGCCTTAAGAGAATCGTTGCTCACATATTCTAGAGGAAGGATGAGTAACATTACACAAATTGAGATTGTGGATAAAATTTGTGTATGTAAGTTGATGCCCAATAGCCCAATCTCATAAAGAGACCAACTTTTCTCATGAACTAGGGTCCTTTTTCACAAACCACTAAAACATTCACCTCTACTAGAAATTCTAGGATAAAAAACTCGAGTCACAAGGGTCGGTCAACATTGTATCCTCCAGGAGAGAACCCCAAGACTCAACAATCCAATATTGAAGGTCTATTAGCTTTGGCGAAAAGCCATTGAATTTGTAGATTAGTGTGTGAGGAAAGTAATATTCCTCTTCCTCCTTGACCCAAGAGGGATTCAAGTTCAAAACTAATGCAATGTTTGGATTCTCAATGTACACTTATAAGGTTGAGTGCAAAACCTAGCGCAAGTGATCCAAATTGGATCATTATATTATTTGTCATCTATCTTGATGCTTTCAGAGTGGAAAAAATTGGAGGAATCAACTTGTAGGGTCATTTTAATAGTAGGTCCCAATTTGGAAAATTGGGGTTTGAAACCTTCGAGAGCCATTTTGAGGCATCAAATGACATTGTTTGGGGTCAAAACTTTTTCAAATTTAGATGAGACCCCTTGACACTATTCTACACATCAAGACCTTCCCAAAAATTGTGTTAATTGGAGCTCATATGCAAAAGTTATGCCTCCTACAAGTTGACCTATCATGTTGACCACCATAGTATGAGTGGATGTCACGTCAACCCCCATTACTCATGCATATGGGGCTAGCCATGTGTGTAATTTCAAAAAGATTCTAGAAGGTCCAAAACCTTATCACAATTGAGGGTTGAGAAGTTAAAACTCTACCTTTAGATGGCTATCAGGGGATGTTAAATATCGGGCCACTAGGAGGAGAAGGGGTTCCATTCTTCAACATTGTATTTGTTCCATAGTTGAGCAGAGAACCTAGGAGTGGTATTTTGTATTATACCTAGGGAGGTAATATGGGGGGTACCTCCCATAGTACCTCCCTAGGTATATTACATGTTATATACCAATACTAGATCTTTAAATATACTTCAGATAATAACAAGAATAAACACCATAACCATTCATCAAGATATTGAACAAAAGAAGTAGAGAAAACCCTTGAGGTAGGGTAACACCATATATTAATCATTCAAGAAGGATAAAACTCATCAAGCAATACTTGCTTGTACATCAAAAATATTCTTCACCATGCCAATTACATTGCTTACACTTCCTTATATAGCATTCTTTATCTCCTAGGAACATTCTAGAAAATGTATCTTCTAGAAATCTCATTTATTATATCTAACTACCCATTTATTACATGTAACTACCATAGTGGGCCTTATTTAATACCATGGTGGACCTAGTCCACCTTATATTGAATGGTCTCCACTAATAATACATGACCTCATTCTCATTGGGTACCTCCCATATTACCTTCCTATGTATATTACATTCCACCCCCCTTAAGCATGTTTCGTCCCCGAAACATGAGAAGAGACCATATGATATGACCGACTAAAACTTGTAGCCAACTGGTACCAAGTATGACCATCCATACATCCTAATGGAAGACGAATATTATGTCCAACAGTTTCCCTACCACCTTGAGCTTGCTCTGTAGCATGCTGATGTTGCCTTAGACTTGGTTCTCGAGCCCGATGTCTTCCTGTAGTGCAGGCAGGCCTCCATGCACCGCTTGATCGGTTGCATTTATAGTTCCTCGTTGGTGCATAAGTGTGTGGATGCTCACCCCCTTGTCTCGATGATTGTTGTTTCTCGATATGATATGGATGGTGATATACCACGACTGTAGGAATCTGTTCTTTTTTCTTCAAATCTGCAACACATTATGTCTTTGAGTCAATCATCCCCTTAGTTTATTTATTGTGTCCTTCTTATGGCTTCGTTTCATCTCCTTTTGTAGACTCTACCTCCGATTCAATTTTAAACTCTACAATAACTTCTTTGTTTTCACCCATAGGCACTTCTTGCGTGCTAAGAGACACATCTTGCAATGTAATTTTCTTTTTCTTGTACCAAATCTTTAGAAACTTATTTTGCACATTAATATTAATTGTACTAGCTGAATCCATCCCAGGATATCCCAAAAAAATATCCACATCACCCATATCTATAGCATAAAAGTCTGAATGCAACACATATTTATCCATGGTAATCTTCAGATCTTTAAAAATTTGAACATTTTCCCCCTCAATTTGTGTGTTGTGAATATGTTTTGCAGGAACTTGCAATCTATTAACCAATTCAATATTGATAAAATTTTGTTGGCAACTAGGGTTAATAGAAACAAGGACATTTTATTTATGAATACAACCATGAACCTGTATTATAGATTTTCCACCTGAAAAGAAACCCTTGGTGCATTATTTATCCTTACTATTGGCACAAGACCACTTGTCGAAAAATAATTTTGATATTCTTTATTTGAAAGTCCAAAAATATATTTAGAGTTATGTCCATTCCACCATGCCCTACCATCATCCCTTAAATTTATCCATAACCCAACTCACCATAGGTAAAATGATGACTTTATATTTTTGATATATTCTTCAATACTAGGACCATCATCTTTTCCAGTAAAATACATCTTACTTGGAAGAAATCTGCAATAAAACTAGGGTTTAAAAAAAATAACTTACTGCAAAAAATCGCGGCTCTTTTCAGAAAAACCCTGAAAAACTATCGAATTTAAAATGCTCATAACTTTACTTCTCGGACTCTGTTTCGGCTGATTTGTTTTTGAAATTGGGTATTTTTTTGAGAGAAATCCAAATATCCGATTACTTTCTGAAAATTCTGAGCAAAAAGTCTCAGATATGAGCTTGAAGTGTGTCGCCCCCTTTGTTATTAATTTTTTTTTGCAAAAATAATCCAAAAAATCGTCTCTTCTTGCCCAAGGAAAGAGCTCTGATACCAAATGTTATATACCAATACTAGATCTATAAATGTATTTCAGACAATAACAAGAATAAACACCATAGCCATTCATCAAGATATTCAACACAAGAAGTAGAGAAAACCCTTGAGGTAGGGTAACACCATATATTAATCCTTACGAAAGGATAACACCCCTCAAACAATACTTGTTTGTACATCACAATATTATTCATCATGCCAATTACATTGCTTACACTTCCTTATATAGCATTTTCTATCTCCTAGGAACATTCTAGAGAATGTATCTTCTAGAAAGCTCATTTATTATATCTAACTACCAATTTATTATATCCAACTATCATAGTGGGCCTTATTTAATACCATGGTGGACCTACTCCACCTTACATTGAATGGCCCCATTCCCATTGGGTATCTCCCATATTACCTCCCTAGGTATAATACATATTTTGAGAGCATAATAAAGGAGGAGAGATTTTGTAGCAACTATATAGGTCACAGTGTCAAAGACAACTCCACAGAGAGTGCCTCTTTCTTTGTACTTTCATTTGAGGAAAAGAGAGCAGAGTCGCCTCGCCTTCTAGCTGGGTTTTCTCTTGTATTGGGTTTCTCGGGTTATATCCCGTGTTTATTTGTGGATAGTGTGTGAGTATTTATTTATGTTTTTTACATTTCACATTTCAGCTATTTTGTACATTTTAAGTAGAATACCAGTAATGAAAGAATTTGAGATCTAAAGGAAATTAACCTTCACAGTAAAGATTTTAGTATTGTATTAGATATGTTGTGACGAACTGTCCAATAGAATATCCATGGTAGTTTACAGATCAACAAGAGAGATTATTTAAAGGATATCCTCCCATGTGCCAAACCCACAAGAAAAAGATTGTATAAAATTGGGGCATGTTGGGTTGACTCTTTTTAGAGCTTGTAAGATCCACCCTCACAGAAGACAATCACTCATTTTAACGAACCTCCTTTCACCTTTGTTGCACTTGACTAATATCACACCATTCCACTATAACTCCAATAGTGACAACAAAGTATTAGAAATTTAAAAAATGTTGAAAACACCAAACTATGACAACTTGTAAACTTAATTCTCTCATTTTATTATTATAACTCCTACAACAAATAAAAATAAAAATATTTATATTTGTTAAATTTGAATATTGATGTTTATTTTCTTCCATTTCTCTCAATTTAGGATTAATGTTAAAATCTCATAACTTCCCTTTTAAGATCGTGCACTTTATCACTAAAATTTCATCATTTCACACGAGTTGATGTGGGCCTCCTCAACTACAAAAAGAGTATGAAAAATAATAAGCGCACCTAATGTGTACACTTGAGTTTTCAACATTTCAAAATTAAAAAAATGTATCAAACTTTCTATTTACGTCTAAATAAACATAATGGGCTGTTTTTTTTCCACAAAAAATTTCTCATTATATTTTTATCAATGAACATAATGGGCCTACACAAACATCCACTCATGATAAACATGTGACCAATCTATTGTTTTTGCATAGCATAAGATGACAAGCATGTTTTAATATTCTAAAACAATGTGACCAACATATTGTTTTTGCATAGCATAAGATGACAAGCATGTTTAAAAGTGAAAAAGCATATTCTAAAAAAATTCAACGTGTATGGTAGTTTTCATCACTTCGATACATTTTTTAATTAGTGTATTTTTTAAACGAATGAGTTGGAATGACATAAGTAATCTAAGAGAGGATTTTTATATTATTATTGCTAAATAGAATCATAAAAGATATTGTTATTAAAATTATTTTATTTGAGAATTTGTGCATTATATTTTGATAAAAGACATATTTTTTGAAAAGAGAGGGAGTAAATCTTCAAAATAGTTTAAAAAACCAATTATATATATATTGGTATATAAATTGTTAGAAATAACAAATGATATTGACATTAAAAAAAAAAAAAAAGATATGTTTTTTATAATTATTTTTTTTAGTTTTGCATTAGTAGCATATAGTATAAGAATGTGTTTTAAATATATTATAAAGTGGGTTGTAAATGGACATCATATGAAGTATTATAAGAGATAAGAGGAATCCATGACATTTGGAGTACATAGACACGGTATACAAAGTACAGAGTATGTAGTTATGTAAAATCTGTATAGAATAAGTTTATTGATATGAGAAGATGTAAATTGTGTCAAATTGACAAATCATCTAAACATGATTTTTCTTTCTTTCGTAGTGTGACATAAGCATTGTCCTTCATTTTTAGAATGCTCAAATAAGGAGGACGATATTCGCAATCCAACTAATGATTCAACACACGATATTGTTGTGAATGTTAGATCTTGTCATTCAACCTTTTGTTGACCAAAATTGGTCATCTATATTTTCTCGCTTTTGGAATAATAATAAAAAAATGATATCAAAAGAATAAAATTTTCAAACAATTATAAGTTCATGGCATAGCTCTTAGTCTCAGCTTCGCCACGCATTTTCGGATTCAAAATCCTACTTCATATGCTCAAGATATCCAAGTTTGTGTTTAAGCGGAAAAAGACGCTTCTTCCATGTGGAATAAAGCTAATCTCTTGAAACTACATTTAAATTTTCGAGCCCAAGACCCTTGTTTTCTTCATTAATTTTCGGGCCCAAAACCCATGGTTTCTTCAATTTTTCAGGCCCAAGGCCCACAATTTTATTCTTGTTACATTACGATGAGTTCATCCCTTATACCTCCCCAACCCGCCATACTCATATTCCATACTCCCTCTTCCCCCTTTATTCTTCAACACTTAACCTTATTCCCTACTGTTTATTATTCAAGGGACGCATCCTTTCATGGATGGTCACCATATGTTCTCTATATATGGAACACTCATCATTGTAATAAGATATCCATATACAATATTATCTCATATGAAAAATAAACATGGTATCAGAGTAGGACTAGGGTTGACTCCCTCGCGTGAGAGCCTAGGAAAATGAGAGAGATAGTCTGGTGTAGGCTTGAACTTTAAGTGTAAATGCTCCATGTATTGGGTTACAAAGTCTTAGCGCATAGTATCATCAAAGAAATCCGGACTGTAGCGTATAGTTTAATTAAATGTTGAAGTGCATCTTTGGTTATAATGTTAACTACCCAGTTATTGTCCGTTAACTGTGCTTAAATTTCGTGGTTGGTTCTTGTTTGATTACAATCAACTTACATCCTTACTATATGATTTCTGGCAATTTCTCAGTAGACTGTCCGTTCCAATATTTGTTATGACTCAGTGTTAGAGGATAGGATAAGCGAGTGTTACTTGGTGTATTAATAAATTCTCTCATCTGATGTAGTTGGCATATCAAACAACCTTATTATCTGATCAGAACATGTTAACCAAAATTGTTCCACATTATACTCACCACTGAGAACATGTTATGGTATATATCTTCCAAATATGTGATCTATTAATGAGATCTGTTAGTTGTTAAATCAGATTCATTAGTGCCAAATATTATTCTAATGGAGTGATAGACTCCAATCCTCGATGGCGTAGTCATAGAACCATTAACCGACATATTATGGTTAAGTTAGAGAGAGCAGTCGGGTGTGCAAGGAGAGCTTGAAACCTCTAGCACACTTGACTTCAAATGGTAGGATGATTACAGACATATGTTGTATTAGTGGAGTCCAAATGTCTATTGTAAACAAGCCATATATTCAAGATATCACACAAGACAGTTAAATTTATTTGTAATCTAGGCCCACGCTCCAAAAAGCTAGAGGATACCCTGGTTCGAAGGGCTAGGAGGCACTGCCCATCAGAATCCTTGATAAGGTGAAGTGAGCATTGTTTGAAACATGGAGGAGAGGTGATAGCCCACGATGTGAGAAAAGGGGATTGAGTGATTGATAGATCAGCCAACACCATCAATGGTTCACCTAGAAGGGAGGACCTGGAGGGAAGTTTACCTGGGGTAGGTTTCGATCCTCTGATCCTCCAAACAAAACGCGGGTCGTGGTATGAACTGGACCTTGCCTGTTTCACTTCCTGTTATGAAGTGTTGTTACTAGAATGTGTTGTTCAATAACAAAGGGAAGTCTTGTGGGGTTTATATGTTCACTTGTTTCATGTTATGCATGTGGATATACAAGAGCAACTCGTGCCAAGTATAATCTGGTGGAGGCACCATGTGGATATTTTGACGAGTGTGTCCTAGTCATACATGGTGTGCAGTAGGATGAGATGATCGTGGTAGGGTTTCCCAAAAGGTTATGAGGCTTGATCAAAATGTGAGAAGGGGAGTGGATGATGGCATAAGTGCCAAGATGTGAGAAGTGAAGGCTCACTTGGCTAAACTATGTGCCAGGATGTGAGCGGGAGCATAGCCTCTCATCATTTAGTGTAAGAGGGAGTCAGCTTCATAATTTGATATGAAGGATCTTGGCCTCATGCATTATTACTTCGGACTAGAGGTATGGCATCAGCCTAGTGAAATATTCCTAGGTTGAGGGAAGTATGCAATAAAGATCCTTCAGAAGTTTGGGATGATGGATTTCAAATCCATGGCTACTCCCATGGTGACTAATTTGAAAAAGTTGAGAGACTCGGACTATGAACCAGTTGATCCATCCACGTACAGACAACTAATTGGCTCATTGATGTATTTGGTGAATACCAGGCCAAACATATGCTTTGTTGTAAACACATTGAGCCAGTTCTAGGTGGAGCCTAGACATGAGCATTGGATAGTTGCAAAACATGTCTTGAGATACTTACATGGGACACTGAATTATGGTTTGAGATATGTCTCAAACAGTGATGTCCAGTTGCAGGGATATACAAACTTTGATTGGGAAGGGAGTGTGGATGATGAAAAGAGTACCTCAAGTACTTGCTTTAGTTTGGGCTCAACCATGATATCTTGGATTAGCAGGAAACAAAAGTTTGTGGCACTCAGCACTACAGAGGAAAAGTATATTGCAGCTTGTGATGCTTGTACGGAAGTAGTATGGCTTCGTAAGTTGATTTTTGGACTATTTGATCAGGTGTCGGATTTGACCGTGATATTCTATGACAATCAAAGTTGTGTAAATATTTCGGAGAACTCGGTGTTCCATGACAGGTCGAAGCACATTGAGATCAGGTATTATTACATCCATGATCGAGTCTATAAGGGAGAAGTAAAACTCCAGTATACCTCCATCGATGAGTAGATAACGGATATTCTAGCGAAGCCCTTGTCCAAACGGAAGTTTGTATACTTCGGGGACAAGTTAGGACTTATGGAGATTGCTCCCTTGGTTGAGAAGGAGTGTTGATATGTATCATGCTAGTACAACTTAGATATGATGCTTTTGCATCATGCTAGCACAACTTAGATATGATACATATTTCCAGAGTCGCATCATACTAGTACATTTTAGATATGGTGCAGTGGCATCATGCTAGTACAAGTTAGAAATGATACAGAGGAACTGATCTACATCATGTTAATACATATTAGATATGATGCAGTAGCATCATGCTAGTATAGCTTAGAGATGATACCGAGGCATTGATCTACATCATTCTAGTACAACTTAGATATGATGCAGTAGCATCATGCTAGTACAACTTAGAGATGATACAAATGAACCGGTCTACATCATGTTAGTACAACTTAGATATGATGCAGTAGCATCATGATAGTACAACTTAGAGATGATATAGAGGCATTGATTTACATCATGCTAGTACAACTTAGATATGATGCAATAGCATCATGCTAGTACAACTTAGATATGATGAAATAGCATCATGCTAGTACAACTTAGAGATGATACAGAGGCACGGATCTACATCATGCTAGTACAACTTAGATATGATGCAAAAACAACATGCTAGTACAACTTAGAGATGATGTAGATGATACTCCACATCATGCCAATACAACTTAGATATGATGCATTCACATCATGTTAGTATGACTTAGAGATGATACAGTGGATGATATGACTTGATGTGCACCATGTCGGATGAATTATGGCTCATATATGATGCAGTTGATGATATGTCATGATATATTTGATGTAACTTTTCATTAGATAAAATTGGTCGACTTGAATACATTTAGCTGGTTGTTATGAATACCTCCTTAGTTAAGAGGGAGTGTTGAAATTGTAACTATGGTCGGTCTTCATAATGTATATATTTGAAAAAGAATATTATAGAAAAGAATATGTGTACTTGTAAAAGTCATCCCTACATGTGGCATAGATAGCGACTTGATC
>ML784149.1:150010-166512 GCA_009831015.1 Picea engelmannii | reverse complement strand
AAAGGGTGTCTTTGAGCTAAGCAAAGTGACTAGTTTCCTCTTTAGTCCAGATGAATGTAGAAGTAGTATTTGAGAGTTGATGCAAAGGACGAGCAAGATGTGAAAAAGAGGGAATGAACTTACGATAGAAATTGATGCCACTCAGAAATATTTTGAGCTCCTTAGCTGAAGAAGGTAGAGGCCATTGCTTCAAGGCTTGGATGAGGGATTTATTCAGTTGAATACCCTCTGAGTTGACCACAAAGCCGAGATAGGGAACTAAAATTTGACCAAAATATGACTTTTTTTCTTTGACTTGTAACTTGTGTTCTCGAAGAATTTGGAGAACTTGTCGGACATGTTGCATGTGAGTGTCCCATGTCCAGTTGAAGATGAGAATTTCATCTAAGTAGATGACCACAAATCAACCCAAATGTGCCTTGAAGATTTCATTGATGAGCCTCATGAAGGTGGTTGGGGCGTTGGTGAGGCCGAAAGGCATTACTTTCCACTCAAAAAGACCAAATTTGGTCTTGAACGTTGTTTTCAAAACATCATCTGGGTTCATTCATACTTGATGGTAGTCAGCTATCAAATCCAATTTAGTAAACCACTTATCTCCTTGGAGGGTGTTGAGTAGCTCCTCAATTTGGGGTAGGGGGTAATGGTTTTTTATTGTGGCTTTGTTCAAGGCTCGATAATCAATGACAAGGCGCATTTCAAAGGTATCTCTTTTGGGGGTGACAAATGCGGTAGAAGCATAGGGAGAAGATGAAGTTTGGATGTGGCTAGAGTTGATGAGGTCGATCAATTGTCTTTTTATTTCCTTTGTTTCTGTTGGGGCCAACCGGTAAGTAGGGGCGTTAGGTAAAGCAGATCCGGGGATGAGATGAATGGAATGGTCAATGTGTCGGGAGGGGGGGGAGTCCCTCCAGAGGTTGAAATACCTCTGAAAACTCTTGGAGGAGGGGAGTCATTGTTTCAGGAACAGGGTGAGTGGTATTGTTTGGTGTTATTGGGCGCACCAAACAGAGAGAGACACATTGGTTTAAGTGTACATGCAGTATTTTTTCTTTGGTAGAAGGGAGTTTGGGTTTTACTGCAATTAAGATATAAGTGTGGCCTTCTTTGGTAATTTTGTAATGGCAGAATTTGGCCATATAGATAGCATTTATTTGGGTTTGGTATGGGATACCTAGCAGAAAATCCACACAATCCAAAGGGGAGACATCACAGAGGACGGTATCTTTGAATTGGCCTATGGAAAAAGTGACCAGACAACGCTTAGAAACTAAGAGGCGAGGGCCATCCTTCTGGACCCATATGAGTTGATAGGGTTGTGGATGTGGAGTAGTAACCAGATTAAGGTGGTTGACAAGGTCTTGAGACACCAAATTCTTTTGGCTTCCATTGTCCATAATTAGTAAAGCCAAGGCATTTTTAATTTGGCAGTTATGGGTGAAGAGGGGTTGGGTGGATGAGTTTGAATCTTCATGGTTCATTATAATCAATGAGGGATCTACTTCTATGGGATTGTCCAGAGGAACTTCTTCGTTATCTTCTACTTGGAAGGGCGCAATGAGCTCAGTGAGTAGGGTTTTGTTGGTATTTATATTTTGGAGGATTCGACAATCGGATGAATTGTGTGTAGTAGTTTTGTGGAATGAGCACTAGGGTGTAATTGTATTTGTATTGGGTGTGGGGTTTTGAGCTTGAGGAGGTGGAAAGCGGGCTAAAGGATGGGAGTTGGATGGTTGAGAGGCAGAGGGGTTGGTGTGGGGGTGGGACTGAGGAGTACGACCTCTAGGAGCAACTTTCCTTTATGTAGCCAAAGATCTCTAAAATGTTTTGTCTAAAGTTGGATTTTCAAACAGCTCTACTTCTCGACAGAACTGAATTAATAAACCAGCAACAAACTTTAATATGATTACCTCTTCCGGATCTGGAATATGAAGTAAGAGGTGCATCTTGCAGAAGAAGTCTATGTAGCTTTGCACTCCTTGTGAAGGGAGTTGTCGGAGGTTGTCCCATTTGATCCATAAGGATGCACATATCCGAGATGGGTAGAAGTGATTTCTCAAAGCTTCAGAAAGTTGATACCAGGTTCTGATGGATTTGGAAGTAGAGGATTCTGAAGCATCCCCAATCTCTATCACAAATGTGGTCTTCTCTTGCTTTGTATCCCACCAAGTTTGTGCCAGTCCTTCTAATTGCAAGGCGAAAATCTGGAGTTTTCTTTCCTTGGTAAGGCATGGACATGTATTGAAATAAATGGAGAGACGGATCCAAGAATCCACAATTTCTCCATTAGTTTGACCAACAAATTTGGGTATTTGGATTCAAGTGTCCAACCGAAAGGGGTCTGGATTGTTTTGTTGTTGCATTCTGAGCAACTCATTGAGGACAGAGGCAAGATCTTGGACGAGATTTGAAGTGTTGGAATCTGAGTCGACTTCCAAAGGATATTTGCGTGGAGGCATTGTGAGGCCAGTTGAAGAGCAAAGGCGCCCCTAGTTTGCAATGTTGAAAAAAAATGGGTCAGACTCTATTTTGGGAACAGAGGACGCAAACCCTAAAGAAACGGAGTTGAATTGGTCTAGAGGGAGAGATATGTATTGTTTTAGATCTGTGGAACTCCTCTCTGTTTCAATGGAGATCTTGGGCATCCTTGAGGCTATGAGATCTATTGAGCTTCCTGCATGAATATGTAAACCCTGGAATGGGCAATATCTGGACTATTTCATGAAAACCCCCAAAAAAATTGCCTCAATCTTCAAGATCGGAAGATTTTCCATGGATATTGAGGATCTAATACCAATTGATCTGCCCAAGAAAATGATATACATGAGAAGGTGACCACACAATCCATAGTCTGACTTCTGACCAAAAAATCCTTAGGGGCACACCATTGGTTTGGGTGACCAAGCAATGGAGATCCAAAGCCGAGATGATCTGAGAGTGGTCAAGAGGATTTGGCTATCTCAGTGTGACCCCCGGTGATCAATGGGAGAATCTCAATGCAGCCATAGAAGAGGGAGCACTTACTTCATCCCGACAAAGGAGAAACTAGTAAGAGCGCAAACCCCAGGTTGGTGAGCCCTCCCTTCTGCCTTGGAAAACTTGAAGGAAAACGATTTGCTCCCTAAGAGAGTGGCTATCTAATGGAATAAGATTGCTCTCAGAGGTGGAAGCATGGAAAACGGAGTCACCAGGATGCATCCATGAAGGAAGGCGCACTGGTTATTCCTCAAAAACCCCAAAAATGAAATTGCAGTAAACGTAAAATTCAAACTCAGAAAATAAAACAAATGAGACACAAAGCTTAAGAAGAAAAGGTAAGAATGATTTATTTGAGTCTCGGTTCACCTTATATACTGAGGGAACCATTTATTTACATATGCTTAATTAATCATCAAAAGGTGAAAATGTGTTACGCCTAGGTGATTGACTTGTGCGCCCTAGGTCGGTGTACCCCTAGGTGGCCTCCTTGGCCCATGAATGCCACGTATCATGGTCTAGATCTGAATTCATTAACCAATGTTATTTACTTGTTAACCCGAGATTAATATAATATTATCATTAACTAATTCGAGATTTCCATACTCTGGCTCTTCGGGGCTCTGTGCTTCAGCAAAACTGTGTTTGTTCTGGATGGAAAAACTCCTAGAGTGACGTGTCATGATATATATGAAAGCCACATGTCCTGACTGATGGACCCCATGTCTTTGTGAAATTTTTGAAGCCACGTGTCATCAACGGATTGATGCCACGTGTCTCTGGTACTTAGGGCTTCAGAGGTTTTTGGATGTGGAGCTTGTATAATTCCCAAAGTAGTACGGGCCCGGAGTGATGTGGCAACCTCCCGTCACATGATGTCACATGTCTTTATTGATGGATTCCATGTTTCCTTCATGGATGAGTACCACATGACTCTGGCACTTATCCCTTCGATATTTTTTGTATGCAGAGTTTGTATTACTCCTGGAGTGGTATGGGCTTGGAGTCATTAACCCTATTTATTTCTCATTAACCCAAGATTAATGTATCTTATCATTAAGTATCTCGAGAGTTCTTGACTGTGGCTCTTTGGCGTTGGGCGATTTCCGCTTGTTCTGGATTCAAAAATCTCATAGTGGTACAGGCTCAAAGTGATGTGTCACTTCAGGCATTCGGATCTGTGGCACTTCAGCTATTTGTGGTCAAAAGGATGACGTGTCACATAAAGAATATGTGCCACATGTCACTTGAAACAGTATAGATGATGAACCCAAAATATACTTTAAATGATTTCCACGTGTCATGGTCTATATGAGCACCACATGTCCTGACTGATGGACGCCACGTGTTTGCAACAGTTTCATGACATGTGTCAGCGACAAATTGATGCCATGTCTCTTCGGTACTTGGGGATTTGGAGGTTTCTGAATGCGGAGCTTGTATAACTCCCAGAGTAGTACGGCCCCGTAGTGATGTGGTTTCCTCACGTCACATGATGTCACATGTCTTTACTAATTGATGCCACATGTCCTTCACGGATGAGTACCACGTGCCTCTGGCACTTCGCCCTTCGGGATTTTATGTATGCAGAGTTTGTATAACTCCTGGACTGGTTCGGGCTTGGAGTCATTAACCATGTTTATTTCAAATCAACCCAAGATTAATGTATATTATCATTAAGTATCTCAAGATTTCTTGACTCCAACACTTCAACATTCGACGATTTGGACCTGTTCTGGATTGAAAACTCTGGGAGTGGTACAGGCCCGAAGTGACATGGCACTTCGGGCATTCGGATCTGCGGCACTTCGGCTATTTGGGGCTTCGAATTTGTCGCTTGTCCTTAAAACCTTCGTAATTTTGAAACTCCGAATGCACAGGTGTCGTTGATCTGAACCCACATATAGGTGTTAGTTTTATGTTGGACTTTGGGTTTTCCAAAGCATCTTCCATCATCATTTCCACATCTGGACCTCATCTTGTAAAAATGATTCTTTGTAACCTAAATGGATAGTTGACTGATATGTCTAAGGATGAAACCCCAAGTGCCCAATATTAGAATATCTTCTTCATCTTGTAAGATAACTGAAGCTGTTATAACACTTTAGAATTTTAAACTTTTAAATTCTAAAATCTTTTGTTTTTACCTCTTAAAAATAGAATTTCACCAAAAAAATGTAGGGAATTGTTTTTCAATTAAATAAATTCATGATCGTTATGTATTAATAAGGTGCTTGCAATATCATTCGTTGATGAGTTCCATTAAATTTTATCAAACGACTGTCGCATTCTCCGCATTATAAACCTGCCCGAATTTTAAAAGAAAACCTTCAACGGTCACTTCGGGACTTCGCGCTTCGGGAGTTTCAAGGCATCTAAACAAAAAAAAACTTGAATCTACGAAGTCCTGAAGATAGTTCCTCGTGATAATATTTAAAAGGGTCTACATATGAGTTATAGGACATGTGTCATTAAATTTTTCTTGGGTTGGCACCTGGCACTTGTTTTAAACATTCGTGTCAGCTTATTCGCACATTTTCAGGTGAAATGTGTCGCCCATATTTCTTGACACATCACTAAAAATCACGTCATCACTACCACGTCACTTTGGGAAATTTCCTTTCGGAAAATAAAACAAAGAATGTTTTTCGGACTGTCGAGGGTTCTAAAGCTCTGAGGTTCTGAAGCCTCGAAATACCTATAACGGTTTGAATGTTTACTCTGGGAATTCTGCCTTCGGAGGATTTCTATCATCCTTCATTCAAAACCCCTGAATACCAAAGTTCTGAAGTACTTAAGGCTAAAGAATTTTTAAAGCATGATTAATTAAAACATAAAAGTGATTAGTTAATGATTAGTTGCTCCCACAATTCCGCCTTTCGAATATTTATGTCGTCTTACATTCAAAACCTACGAACGTCGTACCGCCAAAGTATTAATGGCATTTATAACTCGCTAAAGTTAAATATTTTTTCAATTGCCAGTTAATAAATTCCATAGATTTTTAATAATCACCTTGTCAATAGATCAATATAAAGATTGATAGACTTTATGAATAAACACATTTCGAATCTCAAGTCATTCTACCATTTTCTATTACAGTTTTTCATTCAATAATTGAGAGCTTACAGGCTTCTCTTATCACAATAAGGTTAATTTCATTTCTCTGAGAATTATGGCGCCACTCAAACTAGGGAAGAAGCAAGATGCATCAACAGAAGATTCCAACCCAAGCACATATATTCTCTCAGACACCACTTCGTGAATTACAGACGCCATCAAGTCCTGGAAACAGGTATACGATATCTTCGAACATGAGATTTTTCTATGTCCGGATGATTCAGCAGAAGAAGAAGACGAGTCGTTCTCATCCAACCTCATGTTGGTAGTTCAGTCTGAACTGCACAGGATTGTTGCTCAACCAAAGATAGTACCCTACAATGACATGATAAGTTGGGCTCTAGAGCACGTTGGCATTCAAACCGGAAGCATTATCAGTTACCAGAACACCTCCGTTGGCTCCTTTCGTCTGGAGGACATACAAGAAATGTATAAACTATCTTTCGCACCCAAATACACATATAATGCAGCATTTATTCTAGATTTTGAAAGGAGAGAATGCACTCAATATGGAAGAACTATTCATGACATAATCAAGACCTGGTGGGGAAATCCAGCCAAGTTTAAATCTGATGCTCATGGTATATATTCCACAACATCTTTAGATGCTCACATTTTATACATTGCCATGATGCTCTGTCAGTTATTTGGAAGGAAAAATCATGCACATTTCACAGTTGAATGGGTGTATATAATCAATGAAGTGGTCGAAGGCTATACTTTCAACAGGGCAAAAATGTTGTCAGATAACCTAGTTGAGGAGGTTGTCAAGTACAAATAGGTTGTTTTCCTCAGCTTTCAAAGCCACAGAAGGAACAACTTGCCTAAGATTTTGCAAGGAGAGTCAAATCCCATTCCATATTCACATGAAACTAGATCCACAGAACCCCAGTGGAGTAGCTCCACTTAGGGCAAAACTAAAGAAGATTGAACAATACATATGCATTATTTAAACATATAAAAGCATCAATGTCAGGTCTAAATGATCAACAGTTATTAGCTTCCATTTAAGCCTTCATGAAATATGGTCATGCTTCTCCCCCTTCATGAATAGTTACTACCATTGTTACTCCTAGTGTTACTAGTCTAGAAAAGTCTATTGCACTTATTTCCCCTATTCCCTCAGTAACTCCTTTATCAACCAATTTTGAGGTTCCCAGTTTTGAAGTCATCCATCTAGATGAACTCACTCCCATCTTGCCTGAAGAGATTCCCCCATCAAGTTTCTTTTTCAATAAGAAAAGAAAAGCTATCATCAAAAAAGAATCTCACCAGAAGGAAGCACTAACCACCAAGAGACACAGAATAGTATATGATGGACATGAAAAAAATGACCTTGAATTTGCCAAAGAGGTTGTGGATTCACTAGGAGCCTTTGCCACTGCCAACCAATGGTTAGTGGGAAATATTTCAAAGCAACTGCAAGAAAAGTCTCTCTTAGTTGAACGGTTGCAGAATGAAATGCAGAGCATAGAACAAGTTATCAGGAGCAGAATGAATTATGACATAGAGCAAATCTGGTTGTCTTATAAACAATAGATGAAGCAGCTACAGGAAAAACTAAAGATGACTATCCAGAATTTACAGATTAGTAATTCCATGATTACTCAGTGAGACAGTTCAATACAACAGTTTTAGACCAGAATAGCTTCACTGGAAAAGACAAACACAGATAATACTTCATTCCAAAAACAAGCATCTGAAATTAATGAAAAGATGGAAGCTGTCAATCAGGATCTATATCAAAAAATGGATACTATTCAGAAATACTATAAGCCAATAAAAAATTCTTTAAAAAGTATTTATGAGAAAGAAAACGATGCATGTATGGCCAGATCCAAATTTCAAGAATTCATTGTATGCAGCCAGAAAGCCAATATTCCTGGTCTCGCCCCTTTTCACAATCTAAATAGGTGAAAGATGAAATGGCCTTGAAAGTTTGGGAGACAAACCTAGAAGAAAGCAAGAATCTTGCTAGGGAGGAAAAGGAGGCTTGTCTGAATACCATGTCTGCTATAGAGACAAAATTGGTTGAATTTAGAGGTAATGATATCTCTGAGACACTCGATCAAATTGACATAGAAAAGAATAAAGAAAGCTCCAGAAAGAATAAGGAAAGTATACAATCTATCATCCAACAAATGAGCCAGATTGATTTGCTCAAGATCAACGAGTTGTTGGTAAAACCTAGTTTGCAACACCAAATTACAGTCCAAATAGTAATGAAGATCCAAGAGAAGTTACCACTAGTATAGAAGAAGGTATTTGGCTTCGAATTGAACGAGAACATTGAACCTTCGAGATTTTTCATGGCATTGATGGAAATGTGTACCCAGTTCAATGAACAGACGAAAGCAAGCACATCTAGGAGAAAATAGAGGATCTTATGAAGCACCAGCACATCAAGCCATAACTCAGCAAAATCTGCATTATGTTTTTCAATTTGGATTGTATTCTATATTTACAACAGATATTGTGAATACAATTTTTGTATAAATGCATAGATCTTACATATTTTCCAGGCTTCTTCTAGATGAATGTAAAACAGAGAACTTATAGAATATTAATACAAGAGAAGACAAAGATTCTAAGTTTCCTTTAATTTGAGTTATGTGTTTTCCCTGTGTTTCCATTTCCTCTTCATATATGCTTCCTTTTGTACTTCTTCAACATTGAATAATTACATTTTAGTAATACATCTATTGTGATCTTAATACATCAGAAGTCCATTCATTTACGGTTTTTTCCTTTGTTCCTACTGTGAGTAAGAACAAGACCTATGATCTGTTTAAATTGTTGCATTCTTAATCATCTATCAAGGGCACATCTTCATTTTTTCTACTACTGCAAATGAGTGTAATTCATACCTTGTTTTATTTTAACAATTTTTTCAATCATTTCTACATCACTTAAAATTAAATTTACGACTCATCTAATGAGATACTGCCTCTGTATTATATTATCATAAATTTCACTTAATTTTACATCTTAGAAGCACTATAAAAATGCACACATCGCACAAGACTATGCCATTGAATTGGCCAGTCCACACCATGCCAACGCAAAATAACTGAAGAGCCATTAAAGCCATTAAAACCCACCTCGTTAACCCTGCCATATCGACACTTTCATATCAAAATTGGAAGCTAAAACCCCTATTATTAAGAACCCCTTACATTAAATGTTGAGGAATATGGCATTTCATGTCGCATATGCTGACAGAAATTCGATAAAATCGACGAAGGAAATCAGAATCAAAGAATATATCAACTTACCTCATGCCAAATCTCCAGAATTGTTGAATCGGAAAATTTAGGGTATGCTATGGGGATCAACAGTTCTTGCTCTCTTTCAATATCAATGGCTCATGGTTACTTCGAGCCTCCATACCTCTGCATTTATTCCCAATTCAACCCGACAGGGACTACGCTGCCATGCAACCCTTGTTGTTTATAGGAAAGTATTGAATGTATTTTCTTCCATTTTCTCAACCTAGGATTAGTGCTTAAACTCATGTCTTATTTTATGTTAGTATATTTTTACACATAGTTGATGTCGGCCTCCTAAGTTACAAAAAGAAATCGGGCATCCAATGTGTACACTTGAGCCTTGGGTACTTCAAAATGAGAAAGCATCTACATTTTAAAAAGCACATTGGACACACATAAACATCACTCAAGTTCAACCCGTGACCACTATATATATATATATATATATATAATATTTTTTTATTTTTTCTTCATTTGATGGATTTCAATATTTTGTTATAATTTATAAGTATTATATATATCATTCATTTATAAGTGTTACATGTGTTATTTATACTAAATTATGAAGTGCATCTTACTCCTCTTATTATACCTACCGCTTGCAGTGGTATATAGCATTCGATAATGTGTTGACTACCTATTAGTTGAGGTTTGACCCAAAAAATTTTGAGCTTTATCAAAAGTATAACATTACAAACTAATTTTATTTATTTATTTTAATCAGTTCAAAGCATTTTTCTTATGTTTGATTGGTGGTTCAAATGGCCATGTTATTGCAGAGCCAGCGGTGGAGGGATGCAACAAAATAAATGCAAGTTACTTACCATCGTTGTGATCAAATTAGTCTTCATTTTCACATGAAGGAGATCGCTGGGAAAATCTCCTCAAGTTGCGGAGACTGTCGGGAGCTCAAAAGGTTGGGCTTGAGTTTAATGAAGCGCACTCGTACACCATGCCTTATTGGACCTTTTTTCACCGTGTCCACCCCCACTTTAATATTTTACAAGCCAAACATCAGTAAGGTCAAGTGTTAAGATTTTAAATGAAAATTTTCTAAATACTTATTGATTTAAAAGTTTATTTTTATCATAGAAAGATAATTAATATATACTACAAACCTTACGTCATTGTTAGTTAGAGGCCATATTGACCCATTTTTCATATGGTTTCCCAAATTCATTTTTGTCATTTCAAATTTAAAATTCTATATATGCAAGCAATAGTCTGAATCATTCAGATTTGTCTCCTCGTTCAAGGTATTTTCATATTTGACATTTACCTAAGTAGGAAACATATGTTATACAAATTCTTTAGAGAGCCAACTTGAGCATAAGAAGCCAGCGATTGTTGTGGTCTTGCTTGAATGGTTGGGATGTAGGCCAAAGCATCTTACAAGGTATCTTAAAAAATATGCATATTGGTATTGAATTCACTCAAGAAGTCACTTTCATAGTTCCCATTAAGGATATTTCCAGCTTCAGACCTAGAGGAAAAGCAGAGCAACAACTTGATTTGCTTGTAACACATCTAGATCATGGGATGCAGGAAGACAATAAAGATTCCATAGAAAAGCACCTAATATTTCATAATTTTAGCAATACTTATTCCATAGAAAAACACCTAATATTTCATACTTTTAGCAATATTGGTAGGCCAACGTAACTATCCTTTATTCTTTTTAGTTCTTGTTTAAGTTTCAATCGGAATTTCTTATGAGCATTAACATGTTCACAAGACGAGATCGAATATTATGTGCCTTGAGAAGTTATGGAGTTATGCTTAAGAATTTCATGTCTTGTGATCATACTCTGATAGATCAAATCAAGGAAAGTATAGTGGGCTCTTCTCCAGTTGCAACACCCAATCCCCAGATCTTTAAATTTTATATAATTGTTATTGGATCCTTCTAGCCTTGAAATTCATTATTGAGCATGTGTCAAAATTGACTTGTACTTGTAGGGTTTTTGTTTGGATATTAGTTATATTCAAGTCTCATTGTGTGTTGTCTCTTATTTTAGGTTTGGGTCGAAGGTTTTTATGTTGCCTTGTTAAAGAAGCAGTGTTGTGACCAGGGTCAGTGTATATCATTTATTTAATATGTTTTAATCACATATTAGTTGCTCTTTGACCAGAGATTTGTGTTTTTTTCCTACGTCTTAATTTCCACCCGTTTAAACATTAATTGAAATGAATTTGTATTCTCTTTAATTTTGTATTTAATTTAGTTGTATAGGTCTAGGATATGCCTAATTATGTTGATTTCGTTCTTCAGATATCTTATATTTTTCTTTGGATCAGTCCACCTATTGCAAAAAATGTAACTTAGCGTGACATATTCATCAAGTCTATGAAGATAGCCAAAATGTTGGCCTGAGGTATAAACTCATCATCCTTTTCTTGACATTTTCATTCAACCTATGAAAGTAGCTGAAATGTTGGCCATGTTTATCTTCAAGGTAGTCGAAATGTTGGCCATCCTCATCTTCAATAGAGGTATGCATTTCTTTCTTAGATACAACATTTACAAACTGCCATCATTTAATTGTGGCAAGTATGTTGATTGCAAATCTTGTTACAATAAGAAATTTTAAATTTTAAATTTTTTCTTTATTTGATGGATTTCAATATTTTGTTATAATTTATAAGTATTATATATATCATTCATTTATAAGTGTTATGTGTGTTATTTATACTAAATTATGAAGTGCATCTTACTCCTCTTATTATAATAATAAATTTTAAATTAATGTTTGAAGTAAATTTTTTATTCATTTTTAAAAAATGGTAAAAAATAATAATGAAGTTTTTTTTTTTCGCAAATGAAGTCTTTTTAAAAATATGGAATTTAAAATTGGTTAGTTAATTAAATCTAAAATTCATAAGAGGATAATTGGTTAGTGAAATCAACATAGTGTTATAGCTCCCACCAGAGTGTGATTCATTGACAAAGTAACCTTCAACCTTCACACTCCCTTAAGGAGTCGTTGTGGTTATTAAGTCAGGCTAGGTAGTCACAAACCAAAAATGTGTAAATGATATCCCACCTCTTGATAAGTGGTTGATAGTTGACTTACTGTCGAAGTATATGTTGGAGGCAAAATGGAGGAATAGTCGGTAAACTACTAAGAGGGAGAGGAGGTTCTCTGAAAATTTATATTCAATTCAAGAGATAAGTTAGTTGAAATCTGGAAAGCGTCTAGGACCTATAATGAGGAGATCAACAAGGGACAAGGGGATGGATTAAACCTTGTTAGAACATTAGACAAGTCTACCCAATAGGCGAAGATCCCAAAAGGAGGGGAAGTACTTGATAGTCAATGTGGAAAGGACAAAAATTTAAGTTCGAAGGAAACATGGTACATTAGGGAAGTACAGATCTTCAATTATGCAATAGTTTGAGAGCAAGATGATAGGAGAAGTGTTAATGTTGTATTTTTTAGGAGGAAAGAACAATTATGTGATAGTTTGCAAGGGATGAAAAACTTATCTATATTTATGATGAGTTGAGGTTCCAGGCTTTTGGTAGTGATTTTTGTAGTGAGCATAGTCATAAACATGAAGGCTTTGGAAGTTAATTTGGAGTTTTGGGGAAACAAAAGGAAGAGAAAGTGTATAAGGCCATGGAAGGAAAGGACAAAATTGGTGTTGGGGAGGATATGGGAATGGAAGAGGTCAAACCTTCAATGGAGAAAGCCTTAACATGGAAATTTTTGGGAAAACATGCTAAGGAGGAATCACTTAGGAGGTGGATGGAAATACATCGGTACAAAGACCTGGGGTATATTCCAAGATTCCATACATAAATATGAGGATGGATTGCCTCCAAATTTAGGTATGAAACATAGGCAAAAATGATCTTACCCAAAATATGGTATAGGAGACCATTGTTGTTAGACCTTAAGAAACAGAGACCAAGGTTTGATCCTTGAAATTAAAACTCCTTCAGGTAGCCAATATGGTTGATGTTGATAGGTTTACCCATGAGTTATGTAACAAAAATGTTTTAAAAACATTGAGGGGAGGATTGGAAATTTCACTGACCTAGAGGCAGACTTTCATAACAAAGTGGGTTTGGAGGAAGAAAGAGAAGAACCCACAAAAAGACAATACATAGTGAAAGAGGCCAATAAAGATGAAGAGGAGAGTGAATTGGAAGTCAATTCAAAGAATGTTCAACCAGTCCTCAACAAGATCTTAGAAGGAATGGGAAGACATATAAATGAGCAAAGGAAGTAGCTAGTGATATTTCTTCAAGTAAGAAGGAAGTGAAGAAGGGATTGAGGTCCTCATAAGCAAACACAAAAGAATATTCTCCATGTAAGGTTCCATAAAAAGGTATGAATTACAATATTTTTTCTAATAGAAACAAGTATTTTTTATAGAAGATTCTCCATGTAAGGTTCCATAAAAAGGTATGAATTGCAATATTTTTTTTTTAAGAGAAATGAGTTTTTTTATATTATTAAATAAGTTGCAGCTATGTTGAACAATAAAAGGGTACAAAATGTTTATGCTAAAAAGTAAACAATTATTTTTATGTTACATGAGATATCTATACTAACATATTGATTATTCTTTGTGATTGTATTTTTCCTGAAAAATTTACATGCATAAAGCCTAATATAGGATCCAAGACATAGAAAAACTTTGCAAAACATATAAAGAGTAAGTTAAAAAATCCTAAGCTCGGTGTTCATGAGTGGTTGCCCTATTGCGTTCGGACCTGGTACTTATGATGGTTGTTGCACCATATACCCATAATATTTTTTTTATGTTTATGTTGAACTTCTTTCTTGGCACTGTATGTTGGTATTAAGGTTGTGATTAATCATAAGATTAAGGTTGATAAAATTGAATTTGGACCTGGTTTTCTTTTAATACACCTTATTCTAGTGTGTAGGCCTCCTTTGTGAGTGCATCCGCGCTACGATTCTTATCCCTAAGAACATGATAAAAAGGTATGCATTACAATATTAGCAATACCTACTTTTTGTTAATTATGGAAAATAATTTACCAGAGGAAAGCCCATTAAAATTCTCCAAGAATAGGACTTTTCCCTTCGATAGGGAAATAGAAGAATCCAAACATACCAAAAAGGGTAGAATCCATTCTATGAATTAATACTTCATTACGGATTTGAGCAAGGATTTTTCAAGGATCCATCAGGATATAAAGTCTCATCCCTACATAACGTTAAGAACCAAAGGGGGAGGATATAATCCATGAGATAGAAGAGAGAGAATTTTCATAATACAAATTAATCCCCAGGAAGAAAAGTACTTACAAGGAATTTGTGGGAATTGAGGGGGGTTTGGATTTAGACCTAGGTCAAAAATCAGTAGTAAGCTAAAAATCATATTTAACACTAATAAAAAAATCCAAAAAATAAGTGAAGCAAGGCATACAATTAACTATAAAGGGATTCCTTCGAGTAGGAATGACTTCATACAAGGTGATATGATGATAATTATTTCTCTAAGTGTGAGAGGGGTGGGGGTGCCCATAAGAAGCTAGCCTTAAAAAATTGTTTTCTAAATATAGGACAAATGTAATTATGATTCAAGAGACTATGTGTGAGAAGAACAAAGAAGTGGAAATAAGATTAAGGATTGTTCCTTTTATGCACTAGATTAATAAGGAAGATCATGAAGTATAGTTATAAGGTGGAAAAATTACTTAGAACTTAATTCATATTTTTAATTGCAGGTATAAAGTAGGTCTTAGATCTAAGGACATGAGAAAATTCTTTACCATAATTAATCTTTCTGGGTCATATGGAGAGTGAAAATCCCCTTGGGATAATTTCAAACTCCAAGGGATGGCTAGCAATGAGAATGTAATTATATGGGGTGATAAAAATTTGAAAATGAAGACATGAGAGGTATGGTGGGGTAATTCTATACAAGTCTCCTTTGCTAATTATTTCTCTTAGATATTTGAGTATATGAGGCTATGTGATGTGGAAATCGATCAATTTGTTCCTACTTGGAGGATTCCAAAAGTGGTAGGGAAGGGGTTTCAAAGAGGCTTAATAGTTTTCTAGTAGTAGACAAATTACTAGAGGAGATAGGGGGTTGAAATCTTGGGTAGGGATAGGTGGATATTTATATCATTTGCCTATTTTGTTTTAAATAGAAAAGATGACCATAAACCTCTAGGTCCCTTTAAATTCAATCATACATGGCTAGAAGAGGAAGGTTTTCGACATAGGATCATACCAAATTGGAGGAAGTTTGATCCAAACATAGAAGAAATGACCATGTATTAGTTTGCAAAGAATTTGAAGAAGGTAAAAGAATATAGTAGGAGAATGGGCAAAGAAAAAAGGCAAGGAAGCTAAAAAAGAGCCAAATGAAACTTAGGAACATATTAGACTTTCGTTTGAAAGTAATAACAGAGGAATTTTTTTAGAGGAAAACAACAAGAAATTAAAAATTCTAGGATTAAAAAGGATACTTTTGGAGCAAGAAGAAGCATAATGAAGATTGAAAAGTAGGGCCATCTGGTTGGCGAAATGTGATAAAAATACAATTTTTTCCATAGTTATGTTAAACATAGAAAAAACATAAATACCAATGGGAGAGAAGAAAGAAAGTGGGTTATGAGGCTAATACCTTCTCATAAATTGTAGAAGAAGGAAAAAACAAGTGGGTTATGAGACTATTGCCTTATCATAAATTGCAGACTAAGGAATTAAATACTTCAAGAATTTTTGCCAAGAACCTCTCAAACTTAATATAGAGGAGATTTAAAAAGTGGCTTCATTCTTTCCAATGATGATGAACCACAACAAAATGAGAAGTTGTATGTAGAATTTACAAAAGAGGAACTAAAAGCAATCTTACAGTCCTTTTAAAAAGGCAATGAGCTTGTCATCAGATGATTGGACAATAGAATTTTACTTTGGATTCTATCTTGGAGAAAGAGTTGCTAAGGGTAATATAATATTCTAAAGTTTATGGAAAGGTTTTAGGAGCCTTAAATGCAACTTTTATAACTTTCATTTCAAAGAAGAGTGACCAAGAGACCTTTTAAGACTATAGGCCTATCTGATTATGCAACTTGGTGTACAAAATCATAATGAAGATTCTGGTCATAGACTTAAACACATTTTCTGAAACTTTATATTAGAGGAC
>ML784149.1:121564-140321 GCA_009831015.1 Picea engelmannii | reverse complement strand
TTGGTTATCCATCCCCAACTTCCTCCCAAAATTTGGGCTCCAAAAATGCCCAATATCTCCCAAAAATGACCAAAATCCATTAATAACAGGCTTGAAAATCAATAAAAATCAGAAACTATAACAACAAACCCACTTTTGTTTAATTTTGGGCGCAGCCCCCAAAAGTGCGCGCCCTTGTTCATATGGAGGAGCGACCATGTGTCCATGCGCTCCATTCATTCCGCGCTAGCCCCCTTATTCGGCTCCTGGTTTTCGGCATGGTCAAAGGACCTCGGGCTAGCCCCATAACCACGCGCCTTGTTTTGGATTGAACCCCGGGTCACATGGAATCCACCCTTGGACCAAGGGCTGGTCCCTATCCACTCCCGCGCAAGTTCAAACCTTCGTGCCCGTGGTTATATGTAGTGGTCACGTCTGTTGAATCGTGGGTTGGGGCTAAGCCCCGACCCTTTTCCCCGCCGACGAACCTTTGACATCAATTCAAATATAAAATGTGTCGTATACATTGTAAGCACCACCCATGGGCTAGGCAGTTAGCCTAGACCTGCCAGTCCGTTGCCTGGAGAATAGGTCGCGGGTTCGACCCCGGTGAACCCATATAAATTTTACATAAACCATTAACCAACCACAGGGTGCCACGTGGCAGCCCATGACTGGGCCATGTGGCACCTCAACAATGAATCACAAAGTGCCAAGTGTCA
This sequence comes from Picea engelmannii, assembly GCA_009831015.1. Classification (NCBI taxonomy): domain Eukaryota; kingdom Viridiplantae; phylum Streptophyta; class Pinopsida; order Pinales; family Pinaceae; genus Picea; species Picea engelmannii. The sequence continues at coordinate 139,620 of ML784149.1, read as the reverse complement.
ATTTCCAACTGGTCCACGTCACTTGCCACGTATCACCATACTGCCCTGTCAGCCTGCCGCGTGTCTGCTACGTCATCATGCCACCGTACTTGCCCAGTTCGCTGCTGATGTCATCTCGTGCCACGTGTCACCCTTACAGTGGTGACACGTGTCACCCATAGATTGGTCCAACTGTCGTCCGTATGCCACATTAGCCTTCCATGTGTCACCTCCAGGAGTTTCCACGTCACCTGTATGGTCGTATGGCCTGTACAGTCAGCATGCCACGTGGCACTATACGGACTGTACAGTCATCCCCTTTTTTTTGCCTGTTTGGGTTTTCGGACAGAATGCAATATCTTTCGCATACGGAGCCCATTTGATGAAGTAAATGTATGGTCGAAATCAGGAAGACGAGACGGACGCAATGGCGCTGGTTTCGTCAAATTCCGAGCACTTTCATTTTTGAGCATTTTTAAGCCCTGTCAGGCTTCTAGATTCTATTCTGGATAAAAAATGAAGGGATACAACCTACAGCAAAACCCGTTGTAACTTCCTCTTCTTTCTCTCACAGTCTCCTCTCTCAGAATACAATACTCACCAACCTACATAGCCGCAATACATTTCCCTCATAAAGGAGGGTTTCCTTCTAGGGAAAAAAAACCCTAACATAATCTCTATCGTTAGATCTACGACCTTATAATGAACAGTCCAGATTTACAATGAAATTACAATATAATTTTACAAGGCAATTTTTGCTTCGGGGGCTTCGCCCCCAAACCCCCGCTAGGGGCTCGCTTGCCCCCGGACCCCGCAGAGGGGGTACCCCCCCTCTACACTCCCCCGCGTGGAAGAGTGTATATACTTCTGGGGTGTAAATACTTCATGGGGTATAAACACGGCTGAAAGTGAAAGACCTCTAAATTAGGAAGATAATCAGGCTCCACAACCAACATAAACTTCCAGCTTTAGTTATGAAAATTAATTTAGCTAAGGCATATGATAAGTTCTATTTGTTATATCTTGAGTTGTTGCCAATTAAAATAGGAATGAAATTCTAAGTTGTAAATAATGGATCTCCTTCTGGTTTCATATACAATATTTAAAAAAACAAACAAACAAAACTTTTATATTATAATGAAGGGTTGTGTGGAAGAAAACAATAGGCAGGAAAAACAACAAAAAAGACACAAGGCATGTAACTAGTTCTAGAGCTAGATAGGAAAAATCGGAAGCTCTTTCCATATCAATTTCCAACTAAGATTGACTAATTACCTTTTTTACAGACTAGCCTAAGAGAAAAGGTATTTTGAGATACATTCATTGATAGGAGGATTCACAGTCCTAAATTTTTGGTGCTCTGGCCTGTTGGATAGATCCATCCTCAATGTCCATTGGAGATGTGCCACGACCCTCAATGACGTTGACCATGTTTCCCTCATGAAGGGAGACAACTGCGCCTTGATTGATTTATGTAGAAGCCGAACACTTGGGGAGAATCAAGGACTTTAGGTGCTAAATGTAAAACTCCAACTCATCAATTCACCGAGTCTGGATGGAAAGAATATTTCATCATGGAAGCCAAAGCATGCTCCATTTCCCCCTATTTAACAAAGATTTGTCGAAGATATGAATTGTTAGCTTGGGAAATTTACTCATGTCGTCAAAGAATTCTTTTCATTTCACTCTAACTAGGTTCAATTCATGATCATGACACATAATAACCAGAGAAATCCCTCCACACAAGGCCAAGTGTAGGGTCTCCTATTCCAATTTTAATAAAAACAAGAAGAATATGAACTTCAATAGGACTAGAAGAAATTGCACGGAAGAAAGAACTGACATTACCAAAACTAGAGGAGAAAAACTTGAATACCAGGAGAGTCCTAGTCTGGAACCCCAACAATGCTAGCATCAAATGAACACCACCACCACCCAGACACTGAAACAAATCCCAGAGAAAAGGTGACCCAACAGGGGAAAGGTTTCAAATAACCTTCCCAATCGCCAAAGACGAGCAATCCATAACCAAAGAGAACTTGCATAAAAGGATGAACTAACACGATGCATAATGAATTTCCATCCCATAACAATAAATCCTCATATGTGCAATAGGAAGTACCATGCAAATGATGAACCACTCCATCTGCCACATGTTGACCCAATTGAATGAGGATGGTCTTCGATTATGGGATGGGTAAATCCCCACTTGTCCCATTTATTTTGATCAGTCCTATATCCAATTCTGACTCAAGCTTAGCCCAATGGCTCATTAGTGCATTAAGATCTCTTTTAACATGAATAATTATGAAGTTATCATAGTATTTGATGAGTGAAAGGGTGCAAGAGATGATACTATTGAAGACATTATTATTAGACAACCATTTTTTAATGATCTCTCGAACAACCATCATCGATTCCCCAAGAACCGCAATATTTGTAACATTGTGATATTTCACAATGTGCACACCTTTCCATAGAGCATACTTGGCCTCTACAACATTGTTTGATACATTCCCCGATCCCCAAGCATAGGATGCTATGGTACTTCCTTCGTGATAAAAGAGACTCCCCCTCGTGCCTGCCACCCCAATTTCATATGTAGTATTGATAAGTGGATCTCCTTCCATTTTTTCTTTTATGCCACAAGGGGACTTCGGAAGGAGTGCTCAATGTAACCATTCTTATTTTTGATGGTGGTTGAGGGTCCGATTAGGTTAATCATTTCATCAAAAAGGAAGGGATTTATCCTAAGATATAATTATGGGAAGGTCACTCTCATTGATTTATGTTCTATTTGTGGATGGCATGTTGATTACTTGGAGTTAAAACATTAATAAAAGAAGATAAGTATAAAGAAACTCTTGACATGTAAAACGAACCATGTACGAAAGTGGATATTCATAAGTCCTTTATTCTTTTTAATGGCTTAGAGGAAGAAATAGAAAGAAAATTATCCCAAGTACCGCCCTATACTCTCCTAGTTTTTTATAATGGGATAAAATACCTAATATTCCATCTTAAACCTAATGATTAGAAATTCAAAGATTGGCAATGGATTTATGAGAAGATTCAAGGAAGAGTGACAAAATGGTGTTATAGATGACTATTTAGAGGGGGGAGGATAACTTTGGTAAAATATGTCTTAGGAGAGATACAAATTTATTGGTATATATTCCTAAAGGAATGCTGGAAAAAATTAGAAGAAAATGATCTAGTTTCCTATGGACTGTGAAAAGATAAAAGGAAGGGATACCCCTAGTTAAGTGGAGCATACTTGTAGAGCCAAAAGAGGTAGGAGGTTGGGGATTAAAAGACAATCATCTATTTGGTCAGGCACTGACGACAAAAAGTCAATAGAGGATGATTATTGGATGCAGACCCATTCTGGGGAAAAGGCTATTTTTGGGGAGAAAAGCATGAAGGGAAGAAAGGACAGCTGGAAGGAAAAGTAGCACGCGCGAGGGAAGCATGCGAGGCGCACATGCAAGGGAGGCCTAATTATGTTAGGGTTAGGGTTTTTTCAATGTAATGTAATGGTTAATGAGTCAAGAATATATATAAGTAGTACTTATGAGGTCTAAGAAGGGGGGAAAAGGGGAGAAGAGGACCTAAGGGGGTACCTGAGTTAGATAGATACAGAAAGAGATCAATAGTACCTAAAAGGTAGAGAGAGTCTGTAAGTTGTAAGGTTTGTAAGAACTACAACCTTTTGTAAGTTGGTGAGCTAGAGAATAAGTGAGGAACTCGATCATGAGTGTTAGATCACAGGCTGAGGAGCCTGGTGAGATCTAGTCAGCCTCACAGGGGTCGGAAAGCCTGTGGATATTGTAAGACCCAAGACTGTAAACACGTGTGATGTGACATATTGTTGATACGTAATAAAGAGCTTGAGAGCCAGATCTTTGTGGACATGGCCAAGGAGGGGGTGAACCATGGTAAAACTTGTGTTATGTGATTGAATGTATGCATCTGTATTGATGTTAAGAGTTAAATGCTAGATGAATGAATGAAGGAACTAGTTAGATCTGATACTCCACATGCATGAATCAGAATGGTTGTTGTAATCAATAGGTTAGACTAAATAAATAAAGATCACAAGGTACAACCACATATCTTCACTCATTCCTAGGCTACAAACACTTGAGTATTGCAGCCACCCATAAAGCTATCTCGAGTGAGACTGCACAGTACACCCTGTGTACTGCGTTGCCTTCTGGTTTACTAGGGGGGCGATAGTTTTAGAGGGATTTTGTTGGAATCTTGTTAAATCTGAACCTGGTTCAACCTATGACAGTAAGGTAATATTCGAGTAGATAACTGATAAAGTAGAATAACAAACCAACAAACGGTTCCGTTGCCGGTTGGTTGGAACGGGATGGGACTGAGTGAATGAGATCTGATGAAGAAGCGTCAACGGAATGCCAGATCTGATGACAAGACGTTAAGAGAATGAAAATCTAAAAGGGGGTGTTGAGACCATGGAACCCAATGAAGGTAGAGATAGAGAGTTGGTCGAAAACAAAGGAGCTATAGTTTGCGCAAAAAAATAACAAAAACCTGAATTTAACACTGCGCAAATATCTAGACAAGTACATATTCGGTGACTTGCATGAACTATTTTTATGTGATTTCTTGCATGTGTTGCAGGAGTGGATATTAAGGTTGAAAGACAACCATCCTACGAATCGGATCAGATAGCTAGAATGGAATCCTATATAGATCACGCGGTTACAACAAGTTGACAATAAATTTACGCGTGAAGTAGATTTCTGGTTAGACAACATTGTTGCGGGATTTATCACAGAATTTGCAATAGATACGGTGAAGTCTTACAGCGCAACAGAGCAAGAGTTCTTGAAGGGACCTCGAGGTAGGTATATCATATCGCTATATACTTCCATTAAGATATTACTATATAACAAAGGTATAATGACAATGGCCTCAGACAACTAAACTTCTCTGCGTGCATGGGGGAAGGGGGGAAGCACTGACAAGAGAAGGAGAAATTGAGGGAGAAATGGATAAAGGAAAGAAGTAGGAGGACTTGGACACAATCATGATGGAGGAAGACCAGATCAAGTAGATCATGGAAACATCTGGAAGAACCCACAGTGGAGTACCCTACCAATATAAGATGAACACCAATAAGAGAGTTATAGCTGCGAGGGAGGGCTTGGCAAGTGATGAAGAAGAGGTAGAGGATCTATGGGTTGTGGAGGAGATTGAGGAAATCTTGTGTGCGAAATATGAGAGGAAGACAAGAGGTCCAAGAGCAATAGAAGAAGGCGACACTCATATCCATATCAATGTCAGTGTGGAACCCATAAACCCATGTGCAACTAATACACCAATAAGAACACCACCATTTAGACAATCGAATTTTGAGAGAAGGAAGACAGCATGAAGTACATCTACATAGAGAAAAACAACTGGGGGAGCCAGTTCAGGAAGCATTAGTCATGTATCTACACCGTGTGGAGGTAGTAATTCAACATTCAGGATGGCAAGACATGAACCCACCATCAGGTTACCAGAATTCAAAGGAGAGGCATCGGAGGACCCTGAGAAGCACTTGTTTATTTGTGAAAAGATCTGAAAATCAAAACAAATCATAGATGAGGAAACAAAACTTGCGCAGTTATCCATCATGCTAAGAGATCGCGCACTTGATTGGTACATGAGCTTAGCTGCAAACAGTCCACCATGGACAAATAGAATGATTGGAGATATCAAAAATCTATTGATAAATGAATTCCAGAAGCCTATCTCAGAGGATCAATACATGAATGAGATGATAGATATTAGACATAAACCAGGAGAATTGGTGTGGGAGATTGACTAGAGATTCAAATGATTGAAGGGAAAGCTAAAGTGTGTCATGAAAGATATGCATCATAGGCATTTGTTTGTCAATTCACTGCTCCCACACTTGAAATACCCCTTGCGACAACAGAAATTTCAAATCCAGGCAGAGGCTCTGCAAGCATCCCTACAACTAGAAGAGAACCAATATCAGAAGACAGATTCATCCATAGAGGAGTTGAAGGAGGATTTGAAGAACTTAACATTTCAACTAAACCAAAACAAGGGTAAGGACAAAAGAGAAGTTGTTAAGTGTACCACATGTAGGACAAAAGGACACCATAAGAATGAATTCCCAACATTCACGCAGTACATGGAAAAAAGACTGCCAAACCCTTTGTCAATAGGAGGAATATGGTGTGAAATATGTAAGACACATGGGCATGATCCATATCATTGTCCAATGATGCAGAAATACCAGACAATACCTAAGAGTTCATATTGCAACTTTTGCAAGTCAATAGGCCATGATGACAAAGATTGCAGAACCATGGACCTGATGAGGGAAAGAACAATAGATGCTTACAGGGTGCAGGAAGAAATGATGATTGGGAAAATTGCACCACAGTTTAACCAAGTACCATCCCCATATAACATTGTGCAGTCGTAGTACAATAGCATGCAGTGACATTATAATCCCACGTAGTATAACCAGGTGCCCCAGTACAATGCACTACGAGGAGATCGAACTGGCTATAGAGGGGGAGGAAGAGGAAGAGGAGGCTTTGGAAGACGCAGAAGACTAGTGGTATGCCACAATTGTCAACAACTAGGACACTATGCCAGAGAATGCCCACTTCCACCTACAACGTGTACGTATTTCCGCGCATTAGATCATGACACAGAAGATTGTCCCACACTATTGGGGAAGATCCAGGAAAAGAGAAATCAGAACAACCAGAGTGTTCAGTGGATTTCGACAGAAGCAAGGGATGATGGAAGAAATATCAACATAGTTATGCGTGGAGGAGCTAAGATAGGAAACGATGCAATAAGACAAGATCCAGCACAACACCAATGGGTGAAGAAGAATACCAAACCACAGAAGCAGTTTGATGCCCAGAACGAAAAAGAGATATTCAAGCAGGCCAAACAAGAATTCTTGAAGCCACAAATTGCATCAACATCAACTGTGCAGCATAACCAGCAAGTACCAACATACGAGATGCCTCCATCATTGGATCACACTAATGAAGCACAACCCCTAGGACAAGTAAGTACAATTAAGGTTTTTCTTCAATCCCATGTCAAACTACTAAATGATCCATCATATGTTAAATTGTTACAAGATATGTTAGAAAGATGTAGCATAGAGGCAGACGAAAAGCTAGAACATAAAACAGTTAATCATCTGCATACAAGGAGGAGAACAAGCAGAGAATTCAGACTGAATGCCAACATTGGAGATTTCAACACGGGAGATATTATACTGGATTTAGGATCCAAAGTAAACATGTTACCGAAGAAGACATGGCAATGTATGGGAGAGCCCACCTTAGGATATTCACCTATTCAATTGAAATTAGCAAATCAACATAGAGTTCTACCAATTGGAAGGTTGAAGGGGGTGACAATATATCTAGATGGAGTGCTCACTAAAGTCGATTTCAAATTGATCGAGATAGTGGATGGCACAACACCTTATCCAACATTGCTTGGATTGGATTGGGCGTTTGACAACCAGGCAATAATCAACTTAAAAACGAGAAAGATGACATTCGAGTCAGGAGAATACAGAGTAATTGTGCCATTAGATCCATCAGAAGGGGAAAGGTTTATAGAACCCACTTGTTTAGACCTAGAAGAAATTAACCAGTTGTACAGAACAGGGTTGGAGAATTGGCAGCAGATGTTACACAAAGTCTCCACAGGAATATGTGCAAGAATAGACTGCACGGTAAGATGGGTAGGTACAGAGATAAGAGAACCTCCCAGCTTCCATGGGGTGAATGAATTAGAAGCGTTCTTAACAAGATACGAAGATGAAGTGTTAGAAAATCAGATTCTCTTAGCTCTGGATATAAAACTCAAGGCAACACCTGCAAGATGGTGGGGTGTGCACAAAGAGATAGTCAAGGACTGGTACCAATGTAAGCAGTTACTACGCATCAGATTTGGCACAGAACAGGGAAGCAACCAACTGCAGAAATATGATGGATAGGGGACACCAATAGAACAATTGGAGAAGTGCATAACACTATGGATAATGAAACCATCGAAGGAATGACCTCGTCACTTTATTCACACATTAGAAGGGATTCCAACAAACTGGTATATAGACTAGGAATTGCGTAGAGGAACTACAAACTGGACAATATTATAGCAAAATTTTACAATCACTTTCTCATTTGAACACAAGAACCCCCAACATAGACTCAACACTCAAACAAATCAGAGGGGTGATATTCATTAAGGAACCAGAAGTTGAACTTATGACAAAATATCAACAGCAGAACAGGTAGACAATAAAAGAACTATTGTCATTCCACCATGTGCAGGAAGAAGCACCAGATGAAGATGACCCATGCAACATTCAGATAACAAAAATTGAAGGTGAAAGAGAGGTGGAGGGTCCACCTTTGGAATCATAAGTATTTGTTGTGCCGATCAAGGTGAAGAAATTCAACATTGGGACAGCTGAGAATCCCAAAATGGCCAGCATTGGAGACTATTGGGATGAGCAAACAGTAGAAAGCACAACAGAGTTACTGCGTGAGTACAACAACATGTTCCCAACAATGTTCATGGAAATGAAAGGCATAGCAGGAGAGCTAGGTGAAATGAAGATACCTCTCAAACCTGAGGCAAGAGCGGTTAGACATAGATCCTATAGACTAAACCCAATATATAAGCAAAAAGTAAAAGCAGAAATTGACAGGATGTTGGACGCTGGAATTATAGAACCAGTAGAGGAATCTGAATGGGTAAGCCCTATGGTAGTTTAGGAGAAGAAGAAGGGAGGGATAAGGATATGTGTCGATATGAGGAAGTTGAATGATGCTTGCCTACATGACCCTTTCCCTACCTCTTTCACAGACGAGGTGTTGGAGAATGTAGGAGGTCAGGAAGCTTACTCATTCACCGATGGATTCTCGGGCTACCATCATATCAAGATAACCCCATAAGACATGTACAATATCACTTTTGTGACAAAATGGGGGTCCTACTAGTACACAGTCATTCCTTTTGGACTGAAAAATGCACCAACAATATTTTCCATAGTAGTCATAGATGCATTCAAAGAATTCATCCACCAGTTTCTAGAGGTATATCTGGATGATTGGAATGTCTACAGTTTGTTGAAAGACCATGTAGAGGTGTTGAGACTGATGTTAGAAAGATGCAGGCAGTGTCAAATATCGCTAAACATCAAGAAGTGCATCTTTAGAACACCTTTTTGGATACTATTGGGCCATATAGTGTGCAAACAAAGCTTGCTAGTAGATCCTTCCAAGATTGCAGTAATTGTTTATCTATGACCACCAAAATCAGTACATCAGTTAAGAACAACATTGGGACACACAAGTTACTACAGGAAATTCATAAAAGGGTATGCACAAATAACTGCACCAATGGAGAAACTATTGAGAAAAGATAGCAAGTTTCAGTGGAATGAGGATTGTCCATGAGGTTTGGACACTCTAAAAGAGAAGATGGTAACCGCACCAATACTAGTATTCCCGGATTGGGAAAATACATTTCATGTGCATGTAGATGCATCAGCTATAGCACTTGGAGCTATTCTGGCATAGCCAAGAACAGTAGAATTGGACCATCCTATAGCATTTGCTAGTAGAAAATTGTCAGAGTCGGAGCAAAATTACAATACCATAGAAAGAGAAGGCCTAGCTATGGTCTATGCATTTCAAAAGTTCAAACATTACTTATTGGGAAAACATTTCAAGATGTTTACAGATCATTCAACTCTCAAATACCTAGTCAACAAGCCAGTGTTGGGGGGGAGAATTTGTATATGGTTACTGTTGTTCCAGGAATTTGACTTCGAAGTGATAATCAAACCAAGGAAGTTGAATGTAGGAGTTGATCACCTTTCAAGTATCACCAATGGAGAGGAACCTACGATTCTAGAGGAAAACTTCCCTGATGCACAGTTATTTTTAGTCCAAGTAGTTGATGACTATTTTACTAACATCATTCAATACTTGAGTACAGGGACTGTGCCACAAGAATTCAACATTGCACAGAAGAAAAGTCTGGTAGTCAGAGCTCCAGACTATCAATTCATTGCAGGACACTTATACAAGATGGGTGCAGACATCATCTTGAGAAGATGTGTACTAGAACATGAAAGACCTAGGATTTTAGCAGAGGCCCATGAGGGAATAACAAGAGGACATTATGCAGGCAAAGCTACCATGTAAAAGGTATTGCGCGCTGGACTATGGTGGTCGAATGTTCACAGACATTCAAAGGACTACTGCCATAGATGTGATGTACGTCAAAGGGTTGGTAAACCTAATAGACGAGATGAGATGCCCCTAAGGCCATAAGTGACCTTGCAGGTATTCGAAAAATGGGAAATATACTTTGTGGGAGCAATTAACCCACCAACAAAAAGGTCAAGAGCAAGGTATATTATTACTGTGACAAAGTACTTAACAAGATGGGTAGAAGCAGCACCAGTAAAATATTGCAGTGCAAACACAGCAGCACAATTCTTGTTTGAGCAAGTGATCACTAGATTTGGATGCCAAAGAATTTTGATGAGTGACCAAGGCACTCGCATCATTAACAACACTATTAAGTCTATGATTGAGGAGTTTGAATTCTATCATCAAAAGAGTACAACATATCATCCTCAAGCAAATGGAACAATGGAAGCCTTTAATAAGATCCTAGAAAATGCAATGACAAAGATTTGCAATGTCAATAGGGACGATTGGGACTTAAAGATACCAGCAATATTGTGGGCATACAGGACTACATGTAAAATATTGATAGGGAAAACACCATTCAGATTGGTGTATGGACAAGAAGTAGTGGTGCCATTAGAATTTTATGCACCTAGTCTATGCGTAGCAGCAATTACTAACATGAAAAAGTGAGGCGTAGTACAAGAAAGGCTAAGTCAAATGATGCTAATGGAAGAAGATAGGATTCTAGCAGGATTTCACCAAGAGGTACAGAAAGACAGGGACAAATCTTGGCATGATAAACATATCAAAAGGAAAATTTTCAAGGAGGGAGACCTAGTTTTGGTGTACGACAGTAAATATTTTCAGCACCCAGGAAAACTCAAAATGCATTGGTTGGGACCATATGAAGTAAAGACTATCATAGATGGGGGATTTATACAGTTGAAGGATTTGGGAGGAACATAACTCTGAGGAATGATCACTGGGAGTCGACTAAAACTGTATAGGGACAGTCGACCTCCTAGCAATTAAAAAAAAAAAAATTTGTGCCAGACAACAAAGGACTGCGCGTAGCAGCAAGGGGGTTACCGCACCAGCCACCAGAAGAAAACACATAGCTAAAATAGAGTTAGCACGACAAAAATAAAATGTTCACGTGCACGAGTGAAACAACATACTGGGCACTTGGAAAATTTAGCGTGTCAGAAAAAGGACCAACGGTCAAAAAAAGGAGGAAATTGGAAAAATGACGGTTACAGTGAAAAGGTGCCAACTGGTGGCATCTATCAAAATTGACAAGAACTTTCGAAGTGACGTCGCATTAATCGCACCAACTGGCAACGTCAAGGGAATTAAATATCACATAGGCGGGAAGCACCAATTCATTTAAACCACAACTCGGGTAACTTCTCCAAGAAGTTTCATGACACCTGCTATATAAGGAAGGCGCGTGGGTAACAAAAGGGCTATTGTGAAACTATGAAAGCACAGAGAGAGAGAGTATACAGAGCATAGAGTGATTTAGAAAGAGATACATAGCCAACTATCTCGGCTGAGATCAACCTGAAACACCATGGCACCACCCAAGCTAGGAGCATCGAGCCAGGCCTGCAGAAAACCTCGAAGCTATCTCATAGCACCACAGCAGCCACAAGGAATGGAACAGAAACCCACACAGACTATTGAATTCATCAACTTGGACGAAATTCCCTCACTCAATGTGGAACTACCGAGCCCCACACCTATGGTGGAGGGAACCCAACCAACAACAATAGTTGGCATGGACATTGATATGCCAGAAATGGGATAGGGCCAACATGCCAAGGACGTGTTGAGGAAAACATATGAAATGATCTTACTCAAGCATTTTCAGATCTTACTTGGCTAAAGCAAGATAGACGAGAATATCACCCAATGTTAATAGCCATCAAAAATTATTTACTAGTTCACAAGTATTGATTACAAGTGCTTAGGATGATTTTTTTATAAATGAAAGATTGCTGAAAAATTCATTATTTATGTAATCTTCTGAATATAACAGATGCATAAATAAATATAGAGACAGAAGTAAAAACACCAAGTCAATAATCAACACAGATGAGACATAAAGAAATTGTTTATTCCATTCCAAATTATCAAAAGACTCGTTCTCTTTACAAAATTCCCTGAGGAAGTTTGGACCAAAGTCAAACTTAGATGTCTTTGATGAAAACCATACAAAAGGAATTCTGACAAAAGTAAAAAAAATGAACTTTAAAAGCTGGATCAGCTTGCCACAGATTGTTGCCCACTCGACTTTGCACAATAGCCTTTGTCATTCATGAAATTTAATTCACAAACAGACAAGTCTACACAGACTATCAAAGATAGATCAACACCTCTGAAAAACAAGTGTCTGAATGATGAAATTTAGCCATGAATATTGTTGCCTACAATAGGACCCTACTATTATAAAAGAGAATTAGGCTTTCAATGAATGAAAACTGAATTGTCTCAATAAAACTCAAAGAGTAAACCTTAATATGTTTTCTCCTTCTATTCTCCTCTTATTCCTCCTGTTCCTTTTGCATTTAATCAATCAAAATTAGTTGAAGTAGTTTAACTACCTCTTTAGTTAAGTTAACTAAAACTCAACCAACTTTTTTGTTCAGAGGGGAAAGTATAAATAATAACTAGTAGGTGGGACCCCTTGTGACTCCCTTTAGTTCTTTAACAAGCATAACACAACTAGTTAATCAATCAAACACATCCCTCCTTGTGGATCCCATCATCACTCTCATAATTTGACAATTTATATCAATGATAATTGAAATTATATCCAAAAATATATTATCCATATATCCAAAAAATAATGTGTTGTCCAAAATTTCAGAAGTCAATTGTTCTCAACAATCAATAAATAAAACACTTAAAACCCATATTTGCCACTCTGGGAGGCGATATTCCCCTTGTTGTTGTTGTCACCCTTTGATTTATTTGAATTTGCCTTAGGCTGCATGAAGCCTTTAGGCCTAATCTCACTGATAACTTGAGAGCAACCATCTCTCAAATGCATGTGGGATAACATGAATTTGGCAGAGTCATTTGAGGGAGAGGAAGGGCAACAACGACTTTTCCTTTGTCAGGAGCATGGTGGGCCTCGGTTTTTAACCTTTCGCTTACAAGGGAAGAATATACTGGTGAGTGGGCAGGGGCAGCTTGGACAATTTGATTAACAGGTGGAGGAGCAGGTAGAGACAAGTTGGGCCAGCCACGATGTTGGGAGACTGTTGGATGGACAATCTCTTGCCATTTGTCGTTTTCAGGGACTTCAGGTTGCAATGAGACATGAGGGGGCACTAGGATACCAGGTACATGTGGGGCTTGGAAGTGAGGCCATTTTGGCCTAGGTTGGACCACTCCTTGTCCAATCTACTTAAAAAAATCCAGCTTGAAATAGTTGGGTCAACTCTTGTGAGTCTGCATCAAAATGGGCCCCTGTTCCCATTTCCTCTTCCTCTGTTACCCCGGACATGGCTACCTCTGCTGAAAAAGCTAATTCATGTATGCATTATTGATTAGAAACTAGTTTCTTCAACAACCATACATGACATCTCTTTAAATATTAAACAAAGTTTGGCTCAGCAATACATCAGACTCATGCAATCCAATCCATACAAATCGTTTAATATTTGTCAATGAGCAGGGGGTGAATAAGGGTTTTGGGATATGTGAGGGATTGTATTGAGCAAAAAGTGTTAAAATGAAGGGGGGTATATCATGATTACTGCTCAACAAATCATCAAACAATCAATTGTATCGTAAATGAAAAGATATTGTAACTCATCCATGTGCCATCCTTTAACTATTATAATACAGAGTTTAACTTAACTATAATTTAATTTTAAGCATGGGGAGTGGATAGTGAATATGGGAAGGCAAGGGGACTTGTAATGTGCAAAAAAGTGAGAGAATGGTAGGGAAAAAATGAATATTGTTCATAAAACAAATCAAGTAATCCATAAAAACAACTATGTATTCAATACAAAAGATATTGATACCAATTAAACAATTATTGTATGTCAAAATTGTTCACTATCCCACATTCAATTTCTTCAAAACTTCTCAATTAACACAATTTGTAATCATACTCATAATCACTATGACTTTTAACAGTCCTGTTAAGAGAATACTTGGTCTCTTTCATTTCCTTTCCTTTCATTTAAAACAAAATCAAAGGAAACACACAACCACATTTCTCCATATCTATCCATCATATATCACTATAAAATATCAAACATTGTCCATAATTCACAATCGCCCAAATAAAACATATACACAGGTCCCTTTTCCAAATTGAATAGAATTCTAATACTTGTTCGATTTCATGCCCTTTTCATTATATTAACCAATAAAACTTGCAATGAAACCATAATATAAAACCCAAACTTCATCATTGATGATGCAATTAAATAGAACATGCACGATGCCTCCATAATAGATACACAGTGAAACAATGAAATCACAGTCATCAATTTCCACAATTTTCCATAATCATGATCGGGACTAGTGAAACACACAGTGGTCATCAACTTACAATAGACACCATGTTGTAAGAATACAGTGATCGAAAGCATAATGAGAAGAGATATTCATTGACTGCACATTATCATTGATTCCCAATCAACCAATTTAATCAAATAAAACGAGCTAAGTATTCGATGCAACTGTCGTAACCACTCCATTTTATAAACAATCTTTGAAAATCGAAAAGATGCCCAATTTGAGTAAAACGGTTAGGGATTTTTTTTAAACGGGCTCTGTAATAACAAAATCACAGAAGAAATTAAGAGTTTTCTCGATTGTCAATAACACCGAGAGACTGGAGGTCCTCCAAACATATCAACCAATAGGCAGAGACCCTTCGATACAGGCACAGGGTTCCTTATAATTCTCGGTCTATGTAATGGCGCAATAGTTCAACGACAGGTAGGGTAGGACACGATGCAGAGGAGAAGTGAATTCCCATTGGATAGTAACAAGTACCCAGAACACACAGAGGTATAGTCTCTGTTTATTTCATTTGATGACAATGCCAGTGGAAATGTAGACATGAGGCATAACTTATGCCACCCAATCAACCATAAAGCATATATCTTAGCATAATGGCCACCCTAAGACCGACCTCTGAGATACGTTGATGCCAAGACCATGAAGAAAAACCCATGACCATGTGAACAAACCCACAACCATGACTCTATAAAGTACACAGTGACCAAAAGGCAGTCTGAAAAACATACACTGCGACCACATAGTAGCCCGAATACAACTGGGCATGGTTACCCTCATAACTTGTGATGAAGCGGCCAGCAAGGATAAACAGAGCGAAACCCTCCAACAAAACACAGAGTGATAATACCCATATCCATTAAAAACTACAGAGAGCCATCACGATTTTCACCACATAGAATAACCAATGAATACACAACTCAACCAACCAATTCTTTTACTTGCAAAACAAATAACCACACTGTCATTCCAGAGGGAAGAACCACACATTTACACAATTTCCAATCTCAGGAAAACAAAAACCAAATCATGACTAAACCATCATTCATTCATACACAGAGCGTAATTCATGGATGGGTGAAAAGAACCATACCTATAACCAATAGCTTTAAAAGGGGCGAGTTTGTCAAGCACTTCCTTCCCAGACTTGGATCTCAGAGCTTAACCACCAAAAAAACGAAATGCAACAATAACCATAATAGGGTGACGGTCTGATGGAGGAAGTATGGAGTGACGTGCATTTACTGCACGTCGCTTCCATATTCTCTTCATTCAATTTCGAAGTACACAATAGCCAACAATCACTAATACATTAACCATGTAATTAATTCCAAACCATTGAAAGTTGCGTCCACATTGCTTGCCAAATGCGCCACCCAAAAATTCATATTAACCATTGCCAAACTTTCATACCATACCATACCATACCATATGTATTTCCATATCAAATGCACCCAATATAACTCAAATGCAATTCGCATAGCCACTAACCATTAATAGTTAGGATGAACACTAACGTGTTTTCATTTAATTGCACATAACTTCTAACATAGCATAGTATATGCCCTTTCTTTTAGATTTCTTTGTAAGTTTCTTTCCTTTTTCTTTTGTTTATGTTGTTACTAACATATTTCTTGTGCAGGTGTAGCCAGGTAATAAATCATGGTGACATGATCAAACATAGAAACTGTAAATATATGTCAATCATAACATAAAATTAAAGCTTTGAATAATAGAACATCCCATAAAATGCATCATCCACCTGTCATTATGTCAAAACGAAACCAAGACTGCATCATCAACTATATAAGATCCTGTAAGCATCATCGAAACAACGGCATAAAAATGTGTGATATGACTATCTCTGAGCCTCCAGTCTACAAGGGGGTCCCACATACTAGTATTATATCTTATTAGCATAGTTTAAATAATAGGCTTTAGAAATACTTTGCGGGTGAAATTCCTCATTGCAATTTTTATCATCAACAAACTGGCAACTCCATGGGGAAATTTGTTTCCAACGGATTAAGAACTCATAATATTTGGTTTTGCGTTCCAAGAACAACAGATCAAGAAGATACAACCAGAATGATTATGCAACAAAGGGAAGTGAGCGAATTTAATGGAAAAATGACCGGGAATTTGGCAATAACTCATGGAAAGTGTTAAGTATGAGGGGGTTTATCCCTGTATGCATAATCATTCAACCAGAATTTTCTCTTGACTTCAAGGAGAAAATTTTTATGGACTTTCTCTTTTGAATCTCAAATGGATGAAGAAATGGAAAGCAGAAGCGGGAGGTAACCAATTTCCTCATAAGACAGTAGTGAAAGTAGATAACAAATTCAATTATGCCTTCAGGGGGGACATCGTAACAGTTGTGTAAGCTTCATTTTTATTGACTAACAATACCCTGCATGAGTGCCACTATGGCAGAACTGATCCAACATCTAATTCTTGAGCAAAAATTGAACTAAAAAGATGAAAAGCAATAAAAGTCATAACAGAAATGAAATTGCACAATTTAAAATAGCAGAAATAAAATGACAGAATTGCAAAAGCAGAAGGAAAACTACTAAAATGAAAGCAGCGTTGAAAATTGTTTTGAAAGCAAAATTGAAAAAGCAGTAATAAAACTTACCAAAAATGAAAACTGAACTGAACTACTAATATACATAACAATCCAAACAACATTAAACTCTTCAAGTTGGTTCCACGTAGTGTTTTAAGTGAGAACTGTTAGTGTTGTAGGAAAACAATCGCTCTTGTAAATATTTTAGAATGTAAGAGTTTGTACCCAAGACAAAAGCGATCTTGAAAGGACCCAGCTATAATTCTTGAAACTTCAAGACAATTGATAGTCTTTTAGAGTGCACGATTAGATCATCAAGATAGATATGAATCATCTTGTCGATCAAATCGTCAAAATCTATTTGCATAGGTCTTTGAAAAGTGGCACTTGCATTAGATAAGTTAAAAGGCATACGTTCATAAGCAAAGGTACCCCAATGAGTAATAAAGGTGGTTTTATATTTATCTGCCCTTTTTACCTTGATTTGATTGTAACCAGAAAAATCGTCAAGTAAGGACATCATTTGTGACCCTACAACTTGTTGCAAAATCATTTCCATATTAGGGAGAGGAAAGTGATATTTTATACTAGCCCGATTTAATGTGCGAAAATCAACGCATAATCTAATCTTACCATTTTTTCCGAATGGGAACCAAATTGGAAACCCATTCAGAATACTTGACCGAAAAGATGATTCCAGATTTCAAGAGTTTTTC
>ML784149.1:111184-121363 GCA_009831015.1 Picea engelmannii | reverse complement strand
ATCAGGTCTGTGTGGTAGAAGTTGTCAATTAGGAGAGGCTGCAAAAACATCTAACCGATCAGCCATTCAGTTCAATTCCCTCTTAACATGAGTAATGTTGAAAGATAGTAGGTTCGAGATAAGTGCCCAAATAGTTTGGGTGTAGTGTTTCATCAACTTGTTTCTAGGAGAGTATATCTTACGTAGAAGGTTCACAACAAGCTCGGAATCCCCAAAAACTGTAAGGTGACCACAACCCAGATTATAAGCGTTTTCAATGCCTAATAATAAATCTTTGAATTCAATGACATTGTTTTTTCAAGCAAACTCCAACCTATAAGAAAAGTCGTGAATTTTCCCCATAGGAGAGTACAAGATAATGTCAGCTATGTTTCCTTCATTAGAGCATGAACCATCAAAGTGCATGTGCCACATACCATCGTCTAATTCAATTTGTTCCAAGGGAATGTTATCCTTCTCGACAAATATGGAATACACCCCTAGGTCCTCTTCGATATAATTCACATTAGGTTGTGGAACACTTTCTATGTAAGGTGAAATCCTTCCCTCTCTAAGGACTATGATGTTTCTACCATTCCGAGGAATGGATAAGTGTGTCCCATCGAGTGAGAGGTATCCACCTGTCAAAGCTTGCCAATCTCTTCCTAAGATGATTGAGTAATTGCTTACTGGCATATCAATTACCTGAATATTAAGGGTTGTCCTTATTTCAGGGTGTGTGCACAAAACCAAGGTCACTTCTTTGATTTCACCTATGGTCGTTTGTTGTAGACTATTATAAGAGAGCATGCTTTTGGCATTTTCATTTGTAAAATACAAGCCTAGCTCTTCCATAATAATCTTCAACATTACACTTAAGCCCGAACCGTCGTCAATGAGGCAACAATGGGCGATCTTATCCATAATCTTTACAGAAATATAAAAAGGGGGATTTTTTCCAAGGTATCAAAAGTTATGTACACCTACTTTATTTATAGATGAATCCTCTTCATCTACCTCTTCAAAGAGGTTGGCTACAACGGAGGCTTTTCCTTCCATTAATTGTTTTAGATGCCTCTGTTGTTCAGGGACGACAACCATGTCCAGAAGGGTTGCATCTCCTTTGATGTTGGCCAACTGATTTAGAATATTGTATATGGAAGAGGGGAGAGGGGAGGTAGTTCCTTGACTGTCAAGAACCTTAGGAACCTAAATAGTAGCAGCTGGTGAGGATGAGCTCGGGCTAGAAGAATTGCGGGGAGGATCATATTTTCCTTTGGGAGCGTAGGTTTTGTTCCTAGTATTGATGATCATGACATATTTTGGCTCTGCAAAATCTAGGACATCGATGGTAGTTTCCAGTCTTTTACCAAAGATCTTATCTCTGTCACTCTTCTTTACTTCACATGTGGTTTCATCGTGGTGTTCCTCGCAAAATTTAGACCAACTACAAGGCATGATAGCTTTAGGCTAAAAATTATTTTCATTTTTATTTCTAAAGGGGGGTGCAGAAGAGGATTAAGCTCCAAGGGTGAGAGGGGAGACATTTCCCTTTCGCTCATACGCTATCATACAATTATTCATGTCTTGTACAAGTTGTAAGAGGGCGGACATGTATGTATGTTTAACTGATTCTCCCTGAGGAAGACCCGTTCTTTCAAGTTGTTCTTCATACTCTAAACAAGTATGCAGAGTGGAACCGAGGTTATCAATGGATTTTTCCTCAAGCCTGTGACGGTAGGGGGAAGGTAATGCATTATAATAATGCATGAAAGCAGCTTGGTTCTAAGGTCGAATGAGTTCGAGGATTTGATTGTATAACTTGGTGAAATGCAAGTTGAAGGACTTTATGGTCTCACCATCCTTATAAGCGATGTTATTGTACTCCCGTAACTTCTTAGATAGGCTTTTAGATTGCCCATAGGTGGATTTGAACCAATAGGATAACTCCTCCTAAGTAGATAGAATCTGAGAAGGAAGGTCAAAGAAATTGACCACGGCCTTTCCTTCCAGGGAATTGACAAATAAGCACATGCAAGTATCATTGTCATTGGCTGCTATGTTGTGACGGGCATTAGAAAATGCCACCAGGTGTTCATTTGTAGTGACAGTGTTATTCCCTGGAAACCTGGGAAGACGATCTTTGAATTTAGGAAGTGGATGAGTAGCAGGTGCTAGGTTAAGAGGAGAGGAAACATGCCACGGTGTGGTTGTAGCATCTTCTTCAAATTGAAAAATCCCATACTTTTTAATGACTTTGGTGGGGTTTGTGGTAGATTGGACAGGGACTTGGTGACTATATAAGCTACCAATTGCTGACGAAGCTAAAGACTAAGAGGAGGAAGCATTTCCAGTGCCACCAGAGCCACCACTAGATGCCATCTTGTGGATGATAGGTAAGGGAGAGAAAGATGAACTGGATGAATCAGACAAGGTTCTCCTGAGAGCAATTTGTTGGGTTGATAACACAACGTTCCTTCTTCCTATTTCAACAATAGGATTAATTTCAGGTGATAAGAATCTTCTTCTCCTAGAAACACGAGGATCTAAGGACATG
Organism: Picea engelmannii; assembly: GCA_009831015.1. Lineage (NCBI taxonomy): Eukaryota > Viridiplantae > Streptophyta > Pinopsida > Pinales > Pinaceae > Picea > Picea engelmannii. The sequence goes on along the minus strand of ML784149.1, from coordinate 118,827 downwards.
AAAAGAAGGTCAAAGCTGAAGGGAAAAGAAGGTTATGGTTTATTTCTAGGTTGTCTACGTCTAGCTTCCCAATGTTCTTGGGCACTTATGTCTCGTTCAATTGCTGCCCATGAACAATTAAGCTCGGCACGAGTATTAGCAGTGTCTAAATTAGTGTTAAACAAATTTAAAGTAATGCTGGTCTAATCTTGAAGATCGGTCTAAATATTGGGCTCCCTTGAAACATGTACAGTCAATAAGAATAAAACAGTCAAAGAATCAATATCAGAAAAATAGATGTATTCGATGATAATCAAGCATAAAAAATCAACAAAGAGATATTGAAGATCTCCCTAGTATGGTCGCCAAATAAATGTTGAGGAAAATATATGAAATGATCTTACTCAAGCACTTTCAGATCTTACTTCGCTAAATCAAGATAGATGAGAATATCACCCAATGTTTATAGCCATAAAAAATTATTTCCTAATTCACAAGTATTGATTACAAGTGCTTAGGCTGATTTTTTTATAAATGAAAGATTGCTGAAAAATTCAATATTTATGTAATTTTCTGAATATAACAGATGCATAAATAAATATAGAGACAGAAGTAAAAACACCAAGTCAATAATCAACACAGATGAGACATAAAACAATCGTTTATTCCATTCCAAATTATCAAAAGACTCGTTCTCTTTACAAAATTCCCCGAGGAAGTTTGGACCAAAGTCAAACTTAGATGTCCCCGATGAAAACCATACAAAAGGACTTCTGAAAGAAGTAAAAAAACTAAATTTTAAAAGTTGGATCAACTTGCCACAGATTGTTGCCCACTCAACTCTGCACAATAGCCTTTATCAGTCATGAAATTTAATTCACAAACAGACAAGTCTACACAAACTATCAAAGATACATCAACACCTCTGAAAAACAAGTGTCTAAATGATGAAATTCAGCCATAAATCTTGTTGTCTACAATAGGACCCTGCTATCATAAAAGATAATTAGGCTTTAAATGAATCAAAGAATGAATGAAAACTGAATTGTCTCAATAAAACTCAAAGAGTAGACCTTAGTATGCTTTCTCCTTCTATTCTCCTCTTGTTTATCCTTTTCCTTTTGCCTTTAAGCAATCAGAATTAGTTGAATTAGTTAAACTACCTCTTTAGTTAAGTTAACTACAACTCAACCAACTTTTTAGTTAAGGGGGAAAAGTAATAAAATCATAATAAGGGTTTTTAATAAATAATAATTAGTAGGTGGGACCCCTTGTGACTCCCTTTAGTTCTTTAACAAGCATAACAAAACTAGTTAATCAATCAAACACATCCATCCTTGTGGCTCCCAACATCACTCTCGTAATTTGACAATTTATATCAATGATAATTGAAATTATATCCAAAAAATAGTGTGTTGTCCAAAATTTCAGAAGTCAATTGTTCTCAACAATCAATAAATAAAACACTCAAAACCCATATTTTCCACTCTGGGAGGCAATCTTCCCCTTGTTGTTGTTGTCACCCTTTGATTTATCTGAATTTTCCTTAGGCTATGTGGAGCCTTTAGGCCTAATCTCACTGATAACATGAGAGCAATCATCTCTCAAATTCATGCAGGATGACACGGATTTGGCAAAGTCATTTGAGGGAGAGGAGGGGGTAGCAGCGGCTTTTCCTTTGTCGGGAGCATGGTGGGCCTCGATTTTTAACATTTTTCTTGCATGGGAAGATTGTACTTGTGAGTGGGTAGGGGCAACTTGGACAATTTGATTAATAGGTGGAGGAGCAGGTAGAGACAAGTTAGGCCAGCCACGATGTTGGGAGACTGTCGGATGGACAATCTCTTGCCATCCGTCATTTTCAGGGACTTCAGGTTGTAATGACACATGAGGGGGAATTGGGATACCAGGGACATGAGGGGATTGGAAGGGAGGCCTTTCTAACCTAGGTTGGACCACTCCTTATCCAATCTAGTTAAAAAATACAGCTTGAAATAGCTGTCTCAACTCTTGTGAGTCTGCATCAAAATGTTTAGAAAACTTTGGCCTTCTAGGGCCCATGTTCCCATTTCCTCTTCCTTTGTTACCCCGACCATGGCTACCTCTACTGAAAAATCTCATTCATGTATGTATTGTTTATTAGCAACTAGTTTCTTCAACCATACATGACATCTCTTCAAATATGAAACAAAGTTTGGCTCAACAATACATCAGCCTCATGCAATCCAATCCATACAAATTGTGTAATATTTGTCAATGAGCAGGGGGTGAATAAGGGTTCTGGGATAGGTGAGGGATTGTATTGAGCGAAAAGTGTTAAAATGAAGGTGGGTAGATCATGATTATTTCTCAACAAATCATCAAACAATCAATTGTATCGTAAATCAAAAGAATATGTCATTGTAAGTCATCCCCGTGCCATCCTTTAACTGTTATAATACATAGTTTAACCTAACTATAATTTAATTTTAAGAAAAAAGAGTGGATAGTGAATATGGGAAGGCGAGGGGACTTGTAATGTGCGAAAAAGTGAGAGAATGGTAGGGAAAAAACGAATATTGTTCATAAAATAAATCAAGTAATCCATAAAAACAACTTTGTATTCAATACAAAAGATACGAATACCAATTAAACAATTATTGTGTGTCAAAATTGTTCATTGTCCCACAATCAATTTCTTCAAAACTTCTCATTTAACACAGTTTGTAATCATACTCATAATCACTATGGCTTTCAACAGTCATGTTAAGAGAATACTTGGTCTCTTTCATTTCATTTTTTTTTCATTTAAAAAAAAATCAAAAGAAACACATAGCCACATTGCTCCATATCTATCCACCATATATCACTATAAAATATCAAACACTGTCCATAATTCGTAATCGCCCAAATAAAACATATACACATGTCCCTTCTCCAAATTGAACAGACTTCGAATACTTGCTCAATTTCATGCCCTTTTCATTATATTAACCAATAAAACTTGCAATGAAACCATTTAATAAAACCCGAACTTCATCACTGATGATGCAATTAAATAGAACATGCACAATGCCTCCATAATAGATACATAGTGAAACAACAAAATCATAGTCATCAATTTCTACAATTTTCCATAATCATGATCGGGACTAGTGAAACACACAGTAGTCATCAACTTACAATTGACACCATGTTGTAAGAATACAGTGATCGAAAGCATAACGAGAAGAGACAATCATTGACTGCACATTATCATTGATTCCCAATCAACCAATTTAATCAAATAAAACGAGCTAGGTATTCAATGCAACTGTCGTAACCACTCCATTTTATAAACAATATTTGAAAATCGAAAAGATGCCCGATTTGAGTAAAATGGTTAGGGATTTTTTTTAAAACGGGCTCTGTAATAACAAAATCACAGAAGAAATTAAGAGTTTTCTCGATTGTCAATAACACCGAGAGACTGGAGGTCCTCCAAACATATCAACCAATAGGCAGAGACCCTTCGATGCAGGCATAGGGTTCCTTATAATTCTCGATCTGTGTAATGGCGCAACAGTTCAACGACGGGTAGGGTAGGACACGATGCAGAGGAGAAGTGAATTCCCATTGGATAGTAACAAGTAACCAGAACACATAGAGGTATAGCCTCTGTCTATTTCATTTGATGACAATGCCAGTGGAAATGTAGACATGAGGCATAACTTATGCCACCCAATCAACCATAAAGCATATATCTTGGCATAATGGCCACCCTAAGACCGACCTCTGAGATACATTGATGCAAGGACCATGAATAAAAACCCACGACCATGACTCTGGAAAATACACAGTGACCAAAAGGTAGTCTGAAAAACATGCACAACGACCACATAGCAACCCGAATACAACTGGACATGGTTACCTTCATAGCTTGTGAGGAAGTAGCCAACAAGGATAAACAGAGTGAAACCCTCCAACAAAACATAGAGCGATAATACCCATATCCATTAAAAACTACAGAGATCCATCACGATTTTCACCACACAGAACAACCAGCGAATACACAACTCAACCAACCAATTCTTTTATTTGCAAAACAAATAACCACACAGTCATTCCAAAGAGAAGAACCGCGCATTTACACAGTTTCCAATCTCAGGAAAACACAAACCAAAGCATTATTGAGCCATCGTTCATTCATACACAGAGCGTAATTCATGGATGGGTGAAAAGAACCATACCTATAACCAATAGCTTTAAAAGGGGCGAGCTGGCCTAGCGCTTCCTTCCGAGGCTTGGATCTCGGAGCTTAACCACCAACAAAATGAAATGCAACAATAACCATACTAGGGTGACGACCCAATGGGGGAAGTATGGAGTGACTTGAATTTACTACACGTTGCTTCCATCTTCTCTTCATTCAATTTCGAAGTACACGACAACCAACAATCACTAATACATTAACCATGTCATTAATTCCAAACCATTGAAATCTGCGACCACATTGCTTGCCAAATGCGCCACCCAAAAATTCATATTAACCATTGCCAAACTTCCATACCATACCATATGTATTTCCATATGAAATGCACCCAATATAACTCAAATGCAATTCGCATAGCCACTAACCATTAATAGTTAGGATTAACACTAACTTGTTTTCATTTAATTGCACATAACTTCTAACATAGCATAGTATATGCCCTTTCTTTTGGATTTCTTTGTAAGTTTCTTTCCTTTTGCTTTTTTTTATGTTGTTACTAACATATTTCTTGTGCAGGTGTAGCCAAGTAATAAATCATGGTGACATGATCAAACATAGAACTGCAAATATATGCCAATCATAACATAAAATTAAAGCTTCGAATAACAGAACATCCCATAAAATGCATCATCCACTTGTCATTATGTCAAAACGAAACCAAGACTGCATCATCAACCATATAAGATCCTGTAAGAAGCATTGAAATAGTAGCATAAAAATGTGTTGTATGACTATCTCCGAGCCTCCAGTCTACAAGGGGGTCCCACCTACTAGTATTATATCTTATTAGCATAGTTTAAATAATAGGCTTTAGCACTACTTTGCAGGTGAAATTGCTCATTGAGATTTGTATCATCAACAGGACATAGGCAATCCTTCACACCCCAAACACACCGAAGAGGCCCCGAGGGTAAATGGAATAGCCCCAAACTAGACAAAAGTGGTCGCGTCAGCACAATCACACACAACAGAGCTGGAGCAGAAACATGAGGGTATAGTAGAAGATGTTACCGGCCGGCCAGAGGCATATGCCGATGACAAAACAATGGAGGTTGGAACCACGAGTCATCCACCACAGGGAAAGGGAAAACAACCCATAACAAGATCATCGCGTAGACAGGCTGCAAGAACCATAGTCTTGTCACGCATATCGAAAGGGGTGCAGGCTACACCTAACCTTCTAGGGTGCATGGAAAAACTATGATACTCGGAGCATGATGTGGCCGACATGGACAAGTTCCCCGAATTTGCAAGGAAGGTCTACCTAGACAACATGGGTATAGAACCCTTCAGCATTCCAATTTTGCAACCAAAACAGTGGGCAGTCGGATTGGCCAACACCGAGATTCTAAAATTGTTGGATATCCCACATTTCGGAAGGGGTCGCGACGTAAACAACTGCGTTAAGCAGCTGATGGAAATCACCCACAGAGGGTATCTATGGGTGGAAGAGCCTGTCTCTATAGACATGGATCTAATTGCATATATTACAAGTCTGCCATCTCTGGGGGAGATCCCACGCAGTACCTCGACAATAAGACAAAGGAGAAGGCATTGGCGGAGGAGATGAAGAAGACATATGGCGTAGAGAGAGGGTCACGCATAATCATCATAAAGCAAATCAGTGACGCAACAAAAAGGATGGACACCAAACTCATGGCGTGTAAGTTGCTAAGGAAGTGTCGCAAGGAGGAAGTCATCGTCGGGGTCGTCGCGGCTGCAGCACATTGCGCGGAGGGCACTATGCTTAGTTGGGCCCCGTACTTATTAAACATGTTCCTTGAGGACTACAGAGACACGCAGGACCTGGGGACAGGGTTTCATTACTCTTGGCTACTCATCTTGATCACCTTGATCGAATGGAGGGAGCCCCAGTACACATACTTTTGTGACCCGACTAGTCGTTGTCGTGCAACACAGTACACATCGTTGGGGAGCACCTCGGACCCCAAAGTCAGAAGTACAAATGAAAGCATGTTTGCAAGGTATTACAACGACCTCCAAGAAAGCATTGCCAACACTTGGTGAATTACTCCAATAGTAGTTGCGCAATACTAGGACATCGCCAACTTCAAAGAGACCAGGCACACCGTATGGATCCAAGCACGAAGGGATGTTGAGAAGGAATGCCTACAATTGTGGTACTGCATCAAGGAAGAAGACATAGAGATGGCCATCAAGGATTGACAAGAGGACTGGAGAGTTCTAGTTATGACTCAAGAGATGTCCACAGATAAGGAGGCTAATGCAGAGAAAGATCAGATACATGTCAGGGATAAAGCTATGCCTAAGAAGCCAAAGCCAAGTCAGAAGCTGACACAACAAAAGAAGGGGGGTGTGCCAAAGAAAGGTACCCAGGCTGGGAAAAAGGACACCACCCAGGCACCGAAAGAACAAGAAAAAGGGGTTGTGAAAGCACAAGGAACCCCATCGAGTGCTACCCCATAGGAACAAGGCCAGAACCAGAGGCCAATCATACACATTGGGGGTGTGAGTAAAAATTCCAAGGTCCACAAGAAGCCACCAGAGTATACAATCATTATGGATGACACGAATCTCATGGTTGAAAGAGTCCAAGACCGGGAAGTTGAGGAGTTTGAAGAACCACAGCACCAAAGGGACCGAATTTAGGATGAGATGGTCGATATAAGGCAGGTCCTAGAGTAGATCAAAGAAGTGAAGGGGGGCGACAGAGGAATAGGGTCATTCCTCGGAGCATCAGAAGTAGGAGCCAAGTTTGCGTCGAGCGAACATGAGATGATCCAGACGATACCACAAGTGAGCTCGACCTTCCACATTACACCCAGCATGTTGTGCACAAATGATATTGTAGCCCAGACACCCTTGAAATATCTGGCGCAGATACAATTGGTAATGAAATAGATACCAACCAAGGCACTATACAAACTACAAGTTAGTGTCGTGCAGGAGGTGCAGTCGCGCGCACAAACAGATGTAGTAGATTTGCAGCACACAAAGGATAGAAAAGAGGAGTTGGATTTGGTGCTCGAGAAATTCAAGCTCAAGACCAAAGATGAGAAATATCGTGTGGATAGGCTTGAGCAAGGAGTGACTGCAACCTATGACAGAAATCCAAAAAGCGAACAAATAGTTGAGCCCACAACACGCCGAAAATTGATCTGATTGTACAAACAATTGATCAATATAGGCAGGAGATTGAGAACCTCTGGGAACAACTCATTCCTACCACTCCCTCGGAGGTGAAGGAACAAAGGAAGCAGGAAGCATCCGGATAGATGGATGAAATGGAACGACAATTCAACACAGTTGTTGACTTGTTTGATAGGGAAGCACAGTTATGGACAAAGCTAGAGGAAGATCAACATGTCCAGCATTGGGACCAAGAAGAGGAAAAGATGAGCGCAGCCATCCAGGACCTCAATTAGAGGCAGAAAACATGCAGATCATCGAG
>ML784149.1:64750-91092 GCA_009831015.1 Picea engelmannii | reverse complement strand
TTGTGAAGAAGCTGAATTTTGTAGTATGAGATACTACCTTGCGGCAATGTTTAGGTGGGACAGTATTCAAAATTACCTATATTATTCTATAGAGATGACCCCTCAAAGTAACAATGACACTACAGGTTCGAGACTCATAAATAGCATGGCTCTTCCACAAATATGGTTGGCCCAAGAGAACATCACAGACATACAACGGGGAAACATCACATAATACCTCATCCTTGAAGGGATGGATGTCGTATGACAATCGACATTGCTGGCTAACATGAAGATCTCGTCCCTGCTGAAGCCACCCAGTGTTGTATGGTTGCATGTGTGGTTTTGTCGACAATTCCAATTGTTTGATGACCTCTGCTGAGATGAGGTTCTTCTGGCTTCCGCTATCAACAATAAAATGCAGCGAGGTCCCCTTCACCCACATCTGTGAATGAAAAAGGCACTCCCCCTCTTCAGGATCTGTTGGTTCTTCTGGTTGAATTGTTGTGGTCGCGACAATAGCAGTGGGGTCTGCGTCGATGATCTGTCTTATGTCTATATTTTTTGAATCATATTTTGAATCAAGGTTCGGCTCCTTGTCTTTGATCTCAGCCACCAATGACTATTTTGAGCGACATTCATCGGTGTTGTGCCAGGGGCTTTTGTGGAAATCACACCATTTTCTGGTGTCCTTCTTCGTCTTCACGTGACCCTTCTTTTCCTGTGGCTTGGACTGGTTTTTAGGAGGTTGTTTGTTAAGGTCGTCTTTATCATACTTTGGTTGTTGTGGATTTGCAGACCCGAACTCCCGTTTATTCTGGTGCTTAAACTTCTGCTCAATTTTAACAACATATCGATAAGTAGAACCGAGTGATGAGATGTCCAAAAAATCCATTTCAGTTTGGATGTATCTATGTAGAGCCCCGCAGTATTTTAGAACCAAATCTCATTCGGATTCCTTGATATTGAGCTTGGTGCGCAAGGTATGGAAGGTATTGGTGAACTCTGGAACTGCTTGGCCCCTTTCTTGCCGCAATGTGGTCCATCTCATATACTGGTCCTCATAGTTGCGAACAGGGTAATATTGTTCCTTTACTGCATCCACAAAAAAATCCCAAGTGGGCTTGACCCCATATATTCCAGACTCCTCTGTGGAACTTTGCTCCCAGTAAGTTTCCCACCAATGTTTGACATGGGGGAGAGCCTTAAGAAGTGTGAAGGTGATCTTTTCCCTGTTGGAAAAAAAACAATGAATAGAGAAATATCCTTCTAGCAGATTTTACCATTTGTCTAGCGCATCTGCATCTATCTGACCTTCAAATATGGGAATATCACAATTAACCTGTACCTTGAAAGGAGAGGTTCTTCAAAAGTGGCCTCTTGATTAAGATGTGTCGGTTGTTATCGACATGCGTTGAAGGATGTGGGAAAAATTCTCCATCATTTCATCCCTTTATTGCGTGAGAGCTTGCTCAAGCAACAGATTAATAGAATCTTTTGCTTCGTCGTTTTTCTTTTCTTCTGCCATGGAGGGTTTCTTGGGCATGCTAGAGCAATTGTCCTCAAGGACCCAACTTTCTATACTCGGACCTTGTCGGGGACATACACTGAAAAACGATCAAGAGCAGCCTGCTCTAATACCACTGATCCAGATTTTTTTTAGAACGAAATCAAAGCAACGATATAACATAGAAATATAATGAGATATTGAAAGAAAAACAATAATATAACAGAGGTATATCGGAAATATAACCAAAGGCCAAGATATACAGTAATACACAATTTCTATTAATGAGCGAAAATGTACAAAGACTGTAAAATTACAGAGTGAAAGACTCGTTAGAATGGTGGTAGCTTATCTCTGAGAAGAGATGTGACGGCTACTCGCATTCACAAGAAGATGATTGTTACAATGAGGCTCCAAAGGCATTTTTAACACAAGTAAAATCCAAAACCCTAACCTCGGAAGATGAAAAGCCAAAAGGTTTGCGGGCCCTGATGGGAGTAGTTGATACATCAACTTCCCGGGGGCGTAACTTTTGCATATGATCTTCGTTTGGGGCGCTCTATACACCGTTGGAAAGGTCTAACCGAGAAGAATGATTTTCGACTAGCCCAAGTTTGTGCCATTAGCATTCACATGGGCCCCAAATCCCAAAAAAACATCGTTTAGGGCCTCAAAACGGCCCCAGAAGTTTGGAACCCGAAAAACTGTCGAAAAACTGCCAAGATGGAAAATTGTTTTTCGAGCCCGTGGAATAGATGGGTGGTCATCGATATCCACCTGGATCACAGTTACCTTTGGACAAGAAATTTCTAAGCGTCCCTACTTGAAATAGGTATTGTAATGAAAGGCAATATGCCATAATTCAACACTTATGTTTGGTGTTGATCTCACACTTCAACATTATTTCTCTGGGGATACTCTTGCTCAAGTCAACATTAACACACACACATTCCACAGAGGAGGTTGGTGATCCCTAACCTTAGTGGCTATGGTATTAAACTTTCCCGAGGTATTTCCAGTGGCCTTAAGAGAATTGTAGTTCACATATTCTAGAGGAAGGATGGGTAACATTATACAAATTGGGGCCGAGGATAACATTTATGTATGTTGATTCCCAATATCCACAATATCATAAAGAGACAAATTTTTCCCATGAACTATGGTCCTTTTTCACAAACCTCTTAAATGTCCACCTCTACTAGAAATTATAGGATACAAAACCCTTATCACAAGGGTGGGTCAACATTGTATCCTCTAGAAGAGAATCCCAAGACTCAACGATCCAAGCTTGAAGGTCTATTAGTTTTGGCCCAAAGCCATTGAATTTGTAGATTAGTGTGTGAGCCAAGTAATATTTTTCTTTCTCCTTGACCCAAGAGGGATTAAAATTCAAAATTAATGCAATGTCTGGCTTCTCAATGCACACTAATAAGGTTGAGGGAAAAACCAAACGCAAATAAACTAGATTGGATCATTTTGTTATTTATCATCATTATGTTATTCCACTATAACTCCAATAATGACAACAAAGTTCTATAAACTAAGAAAAATGTTGAAAAAAAAAAAACTATGACATCCCATAAACAATTTACTACACATTTTTTTTTTTCATAATTTTTTTCTTTAATTATTTGATTTTACTATTATAGAAGTCCTACAACAAATATAATAATAATATTTATATTATTTAATTCTTTAAACTATAATGAAAAAGGTTGTTCAATTTGAACATTGACTTGAGTTTATTTTCTTCCCTTTCTCTCAATCTAGGATTGATGCTTAAATCTCACACCTTCCCTTTTAACACCGTGAACTCATCCAATAAAACTCTCATCATTTCACATAGAGTTGATATAGGCCCCCTGAACTTAAAAAAGAATAAGGGCACCCCATGTGTACACTTGAGCTCCCAACATTTCAAAATTAAAAATGTTATCAAACTTTATTTTTACGTTTAAGTGAGCATAATAGGCCTACACAAACATCCACTCAAGATCAACATGATACTATTCTATTGTTCTTGCATTAATGTAGCTTTGGGCATAAGATAACAAATCAAATAGTGAAAAAACATATTAAAAAAATTGATGTATATGGTAGTTGTCATCACCACCCGTATGCATTTTTTAATTATTATATTTTTTAAATGGTTGAATGAGAATGTTGAAGTAATTTAAAAGAGAATTTTATATTATTATTATTAAATGAAACCATAAAGATATTACTATTAAAATGATTTTATTTGAAAATTTGTCTATTATTTTGATATGACATTCTATCATAACTCTCAAATTGATAAAATACTTGTTTTTTTAAAAAGAGAAACTAAATCCTTGTATATTTAAAGACCCACAATAATTATTTTGATATGACATTCTATCATAACTCTCAAATTGATAAAATACATGTTTTTTTAAAAAGAGAAACTATATCCTTGTATATTTAAAGACCCACAATAATTTAGAATACTTGTTTTTTTAAAAAGAGAGACTAAATCCTTGTATATTTAAAGACCCACAATAATTTAGAAGATGAATTATATATTGGTATACAAATTATAAAAAATTACAAATGATGTTGACATAAAATAAAAAACAAAAAATAGAGTGAGTGTTCATAATAAAGAATGAAGGATAAAATAGATGTTTTCTATAATAAATTCTTTTAGTTTTGCATCATTAGTATATATGATAATAATGTGTTTTAAATATATTATGAAGTGGATTGTAAATGGACATCATAAAAAGCATTATAAGAGATAAGAGGAATCCATGACATATAGAGTACATAGACATGGTTTATGCATGGAGTGCATTAACGTATAATGTATGTGGTCATGTGAAATGTACATGGAAGAAGTTTATTGATATGAGAAGGAGATTTTCAAATTTTCGGATGGATTTCTTGTTTGCAGGTTCCATGGCGGTCGGGATGGCATGGGAGGTGGACTATCCATATCACTTCTCGTGCCTTTGCTAGTTTCTAGTTAGTTTTGTTTACTGATGTTGAGTGGGGTTATGCCTGGGCAGTGGTAGTTTAGTTAGTAGTTTCTTTGGAGTGCTTGCTTCTAAGGGTGGCATACAGTTACCAGGCCTTTAGTTTCCTTGAAACTTTGCTAAGTTTTTTCTTGTTGGTTTATCCGAACTTGGTAGTGCGGTAACAAGGTTAAAACCTGCCCCACTAACTACAGAACAGACGCTCCTGTTTTATCTTTTATTAACTACTTCTCAATCCTCGGAACTCTTTAACAATGAAGAGACCCTGTTTGCAGTCAGATTTGATAGGTTTACGTTCTGGAGCCTCCATCGTCGTCCAGGTGTTCACATAATAGAATGTGAAGTCAGCACTAGGATGAGTGTGGATGACGAGGAACCATGGGAAAGTCCAAGCTTCCTTGCATCGGTTGATGAGCTCACTAGGCTTAATGAAACCAATCGACGGTCAGGTGTTAGTATTAATGTGAAAGTTAATGCTGGAGACTTACCTTTGGAGCTGTGCTCATTACCTTCCTCCGAAAACATATTGAATCGACGTCCACTGCAAGACGCGAGAGGGTTATCCACTGGTATTTCTGTTGATAATTCCTTTATAAAATCGGTTCAAAGGTTAGGAGGGGTGACTTATGTGAGTCGGGGAGTATCCCTGAACTCTATTGGTGGTGAGACTGTAAGGAACTCAATATCGGAGCTAAGATACATGAGTAAGCGCACTGTAAAAGTTTGGAAACCCAAAAAAGCTAGGCGGAGGCTGGTAATGGGAATGGATATAGGATTAGAGGAGTCTTGCAACTTGGTGTTATGCGCCTTAGTTGGGAGAATAGCCTACCGCTCTCACTTATTATCATCTATTGATGAGTGGGTGCAGAGTTTCTGGAAGCCTTTATTAGGATATATGCCTGAGATCCTTTTGTTGCCGAGAGGTTGGATGGGTTTTATGTTTAAGAATCCTCAGGATTCTGAAATGGTGCTTTCAAAGTTCTAGAGTTTTTATGGAGGTAGCATAATGCTTAAAAGGTGGCGGCTCAGTTTTAACCCTGCGACTGAATATTTTAGTTTTAGACACATGTGGGTGCTACTTCCCAGTCTACCTTTACAGTTATGGAAAACTAAAGCATTGGAGGTTGTTGGGAACTCCATTGGTCGTCTTTTATGCATAGATGAAGTAACCTTGAAGTCGACTGATAAAAGGATGGCAAAGATTCTTGTCGAAGTAGATGTCCATGCCAGGTTAATGGAAGCTTTGGAGATTGAGTGGCGAGGTCTTGTTTTCATACAACGTTTGGACTATCTGGGGATAACATTCTGTTGTACCTTATGCAGGCGGACTGGTCACTTAAGGAAGGAGTGCACTAATATTTATGGTTCCTTAGCTGACGAAGTATATATGGAGGAATTACCATCATACCATGTCACTCAGTTTGATGAAGCGTCAGATACCTTGGAGTACCCGAGACTCTGCTCAGAGGACAGTCCTACAAAGTTGGATACTTCTTTTGTCGGTAAGTTGAAACATTATTGCCCTAATATTTATTTCTCCTTATCTGCATGGGAGCGGGATCATTTAAATTCCATACTATTTCCTGAACAATCCTTGAAGAAGGGTCGGGACCCTGAAAAGTCACTTTTAGATTCTGAGAGCAATGTTTTGGAAGGAGAAAGAACTATGAGTCCAATAGGGGTCTCTCCTAAGGTCTCTCTGAATTCCTTTCGGCTGTCGGGATCTGAGAATGTTGATGTTTGTGCCTCGGGTTATAGTGATTCATCTTATACAGATTTTGTTTTAGATAGGATGATTACTGATCTGGCTCCTACTCTGGTTAAATCTTCTAATCCTATCCCTATTATGAACTTCTTGGGAAAACTTTCGGTGGATAGTCAGTCATCCCAAAGGTTTTCTAGGGATTCTCATGGGGGTGGGGAGAATGTTGTTCCTGATCCTACGTGGTCACGAGGTTTGGGGTTTGAAGTTTCATTTATCAAAACTAGAAGTGCTCGTCGGAAGGTAGGGGTTAGCACTTCTCGTCTAGAGTCTACACCTGCTATTACTGATTTAGGGGCACTTAGAGGATTGAAAGCCTTGGCACAGGAAAAATCATGATCCTTTTATCTCTAAATATTAGAGGGGTAGGAGGAGCCCTGAAAGTGGCCTCCTTTCGTAGACTTCTAAATAAAACAAATCCCAACATTATCTTCCTTCAAGAAACGTTGGTTGCAGCAGAAAAGGATATAATAATTTTGAATAAGTTAAGACCTGACTAGATGGTTTGTGTTGTTAGTGTTGTGGGTTCTTCTGGTGGACTTCTGACATCTTGGGATCTGAACTATTTTACTCTTGATATTTTCTTACCAGAGGTGGTATTTTTTTTTCAGGCATATCTCTCATGGACAACAGAAAGATTACACTTCTAAATGTTTATGGACCCTGTCAAGATCACAAAGTTTTTTGGGACTCTTTGGATGGTTCCGGTTTGTTAGCGCATAAAGACTTAATTATTGCGGGTGATTTAAATTTCATGACCTTGGTTGAAGAGGTTTGGGGACATACATCACATGTTGACTCTTTGGCGGGGTTTTTTAAAGCTCTTTTTGTAAAAAATAGATTTGTGGATATAGTGCCTGCTGAGATTGTGCCTACATGGTGAAATGGGAGAGTTGGTAATGAAAGAATAGCAAAAATACTTGATCATTTTTATGCTGCAGAGGATCTCATTGCATCCACACTGAGGTATAGATATTGGGTTGAGTTTCCATACCTGTCTGATCATGCTCCAATATTTCTAGAGTTTGGAGTTGGGATTCTGACGATAGCTTACCCGTTTAAATTCAATCCGGTCTGGATGGAAGATGACACCTTTGATGGGTTGGTTTGAGATGTTTGGAGTGACCCACGTCTTCTTCTAATCACAGGAGCACAAATGAGACTGGTTGGTAAGCTTTCTCTTTTGAAAACTCGAGTAAAGCATTGGGCTAGGGAGAAGTGGCATCGGGACCAATTATAACTGACTAAAATTGAAGAGGCCATTGATGACAACTACAAACAGGCGATGGAAGATTCTTATTCTAATGTTTTGGCACAAGATCTTTGTACTCTTGAAGCTAATAGGAAGAAATTGTTATTAGCAGTGGAAGAAATGTGGCGGCAAAAGAGTAGGGCGATATGAATAAAAAGTGGCGATAAGAATACAAATTTATTTCATCGCTTCACAAGTTATAGAAGAAATAAAAAGCATATTTGGGAGGTTAAGGATCAAAATGGGGCCACACATTCGGGACAACAAGCCATTAAGGATGAAGCTATTAATTATTTCAAATCTTTTTTAATGAAATAGGTCAGAATGTTATTGAAGAACAAATCAATTCGGTTAGGCTTTTCTTAAACATTGTGACCGCAGAAGACGATCATACTCTAGAAAAGGCGGTTTTGAAGGAGCAAATATTTGAGATACTAAGGGGTTTTGCCAGAGACAAAAGCCCCGGCCCTGATGGTTGGACAGTAGAATTTTTCTTTAAGTATTTTGACCTAGTAGGTCAGGATTTACTAGAAATGGTTGAGGATTCAAGAGTCAGAGGAGAGGTCATCAGCTCAATTAACTCTACTTTTCTAGTATTTATCCCCAAAGTTAATGGACCAGCTACCTTCAGTGATTTTCGGCCCATTGCGCTTTGTAACTTATGCTATAACATCATAGATAAAGTCATAACAAAGAGAATCAGGTTAGTACTGTCTAGAGCTCTCTCTCAAGAATATATGGGTTTTCTCAAAGGAAGGCAAATTGTAACACACCCACGACGAGGCATAATTTTTTTTTATTTCCTTAAAGGACATGAACTCCATTCTTGGTTCCTAATTTGGAAGGTCAGCGAACTAGTTCGACCTCCTAGTCAAGGATTGTTCTTAACTCTGTTGAGATGGAGCAGCTCTTCGATTCCCTACTGGAATCTCACGAACGAATCCACAGGTCCTTCCTTGAAACTCGCTCAGCACGACTAAACACCAAGCGGGAGCCTCACCTCCACACGGCCACGGGTTGTGACCACACGCCTATGAAAAAGGCACGTCGCGATTTCATGTGTCGGGTATTCTACATGTGAGTCAACCCTGATTCTCGACTCCCAAAACTCCGAAAAGAGCTCCTCCCACGTCAGATCAACGGTCCACAATCTACGCGATCCGACGGTCCAAATCTCCCTTTTTCTTATTAGGGCTTCACGTTTCTCAAAGTCGAAAGACTTCTCTTCTCATATCTTTCGATCCCTGATATCTCGATATTTGCTCCATGGCAGATCAACGGTCCATACTCCTCTCGATCAATGGTCGATATCCTCCTTTTGCGAATCGAAATTTCGCGACTTGCGACCTCCCAGCCACAACTTCCTTCACATCCCCGACTTCCGAAATGCTAATATTTAGGGGCTCCCAAATCTGATGGTTCGTGCTCCTCTGGATCTAACGGTCCAAATCTCGTCGCGATTTCGTGTATCGTGAAGTTGAAAGACTTTTCACCTCCGTTCTCCTGATTCCCGAAATGTCGAAACTCTTCCTGAACAATCAACGGTCCAGATCTCTCCTCAATCAACGACTATTATATTTTCACGAGTTTGCACTTCGCGAACTCTCTCGACTCTACTCTGACTTCTTCACTCTGTGAGTCAGCGAAACAATGACCCTTCGCCACATGCCCTCCTTGACAACGAATGGTCTCGATGATTTCAGAACTTGTCTTGTGCACCTTCCTCCGGATCCAACGACTATTGGTCCACATGCCAGATCTGACGGCTCAGATTTGTTTCTTCGCGCGCACTCTTGTGTGCCTGGACGTGAAGTTCAACGGTCTAGATCTTCCCTCTGCAGCTTATCTAACGGCTGTTGTGCTCCTCCTTCTGAGCTTTTGCACCTTTCTTTCCACACTTAGAAGATTTCGATGCTTCAAAGGCCTCGACCTTTGCTTCCTCTGTGAGCCCTATGACCTTGGGTCTCACCTGCGTTCTGGAAACGCTATCCCTCCTGAGCTTTTGAATCTTTACTCAGTTATAAGGGAACTCGGTCCTCTGCTTCCTTAGAAGAATTTTGGTGGCCCTCCTGGCACACTTTGTGCTTATCTCTTCTGAGCTTGGTTCTTAGGGGATTTCGAGTTTCCACATACTCTTGCGGTAATCTGCTTGCGTCAGAACGACGGTCTATGACTTTCCTTGATCCAACGGTCTAGATCACATTGCAACTTCAGGTTTCAAAAGTTTTAGTCACGCCAACGTGCAAATATCTCGATGTGCGAATCCCCGATCTCACCAATCCAACGGTCAAGGATGGTCCTGATAGATTCTTAGATCTACGGTCCATGTCATTTCACGATGTCGAACGTCAGAGGTTTTGGCCACTCCGACTCACAATTCTCCCGAAGCGCGAATCTCTAATCTCCTAGATCAGGCGATCAAGAAGGAACCTGAAGGATCGAGAGACCCACGGTCCAGATCCTTTCACGACTTTGGACGTCGGAGGTTTTACCTCCCTTATGAAAGATTCACTCAATTCGTCGAACTTGCGAAGACTGAAGGAGTCGAGGCATTAACGCCTGCGCTCCTTCTTCAAATGTAACAGTCGTGACAGACCTTGGAACCTCACAAACATATTTCATCCATTCATCTTCCAAACGAAAGGATGTTCCTTTTCGATACTTAAAACTCACTATCCTTCCTGAGCTTCATTAGTTATGAAGGACTTAAGAGCGTTGTGCTCTTTCTCCTGGACTTAATCACTTAGAAGGGTCTTATGCACATCTCTTGCGCTCCTTCATCAAGTCTAGGACTTGAGTGGTTCTTGGTCTCTGCTAGCCTCGCAGAGAGCCTGTGCGTATCTGCACTACCTCTCCTGAGCTTAACCCACTCTGTCCTCCAAGGGACTCATAACGATAGGAGGGTTGACATGAGTACATGAAACTATACCTAAGGTCGACGAACTTCGTGGCTCTGGCTTAAGCCACCACGAAACACAAGCATTTATGAGAACAAGCCATGCCAGAACCATATAATTTCTTACTTGCCTAATTACACAACCAAGCAGAAATACAAGGGATACAATATATCCATTAAGCAATCATGCACATTTCTGAAAACATTCACAATATATCCAATTTCAATACACAGTTACAACTCAATTACACAGGGTAGGAGAATACTTATCTATTACAGGTTGTCGCCAACTAACTAACTGTGGGTGTTCGTACTTCCACCCTACCATAGGCTCAGAGGCATTCACTCTTAACACTCTGGCCACCCCCATGCCAAGCCACGATATCACCAGGGAACTCTCGCAGTTCTCAAGGATTCTTTCTCTGTTCATCTTCCACTCGGGTTTTGTTCTCTGCAACTTTCAGAGATTTCTCTTTGTTATGGCCTCGACGAGGTTTATTAGATGCTCACTCAACATCAAGCTCGCAACCTTCTATTCATTATCCCCTGGAGAGCTCCACACATCTCCTTTACCAACTTGTGCCCTCGTCTGCTCTCTTGCTGCCCTCTTCTCTTCTCGTTCCTGTGTGTATGTATCTTACCTTCCTTCTGTCAGAAGGAAGCTCGGGTCTGCTTGGTCTGCCAGACCTTGCAGTACTTTGGGCTGACGTTTTGCAACTAGACCATGCTCCCATTCATGGGGGTGGTTGATAATTCAACCACTGGTCCTCTCTTCATTAACTGATTTCTCTCCTTGGGATCCGAAGGAGGTTTGTCATCCACATCAAGAGAAATTTGGGTTTATTTGATATAATGAACCCTCTTGTATAGTTTTCACATTCTTCCTCTAGTGATATCATGGCCAGTACTTTCAAGGCTTCACCCCCATAGTCAGTTATTGGCAACTCAAACAATAATACATTTACATTATCCACATGCCTTAGCATGGAAATTCCTATTTTATGATTATTTACAAATTGGGGGAAACAGGGTGTTACACAAATTCTGGATGCAATCGACACTGATTAGGAGTGTCTTCATAACATTCAAATTAAAAATCTTCAAGCCATAATTTTGAAACTTGATTTAAAAAAAGCCTATGACTGTACCAATTGGGATTTTCTAATATTAATTTTGCTCCAAAGTGGTTTAGGGTTGCCTACAACTACTTGGATTATGGCTCGTGTCACTTCTACATCATAGGCTATTTTGATTAATGGAGAGGTGTCCGCTTTTTTCAAGAGCAATAGGGGCCTTAGACAGGGTTGTCTGTTGTCTCCATTACTCTTCATTCTGGTTATGGAGTTTCCCAGTCTCTCATTAAATAAAGCACAAGTTGATGGTATGCTATCGGGGATCAAGGTTTCGAGACTGGTAAAGGTCCTGCATCTTTTATTTGTTGATGATATTCTTATTATGTCTAAAGCTTCTCTCGCAGAATGGGAAAAAATTCGAGACATACTTATTGCCTTCAGTCGGGCGTCGGGTTTGGTCATCAATGTTCAAAAGTCTGTGTTTATGTATGCGACTGTTGATCCAAGTTTTTTACAGTCTTTAAAAGCCTTATTACATTTCTCTTGTAAATATTTAGCAGTGGGATTCAAATACTTGGGGTATTTGATGAAGACAGATTGTTATAAATCGAAGGACTGGCAGTGGCTTATCGACAATTTTGAGTACAGGATTAACCATTGGTGTAATAAGTGGCTCTCTCTGGGAGGGTGCTTTATTTTAATCAAAGTTGTTTTAGAGAGCCTCTCGGTTTACTGGCTGACCCTAGCTCACTTCTCAATGGCGGCTCTTAATAAACTCCGCAAGTTGAGTTTTTCTTTTCTGTAGTCAGGGAACAAAAATAAGAATGGTTATCATTTGTGCAGTTGGCTTACTATTTCTAAACCGGAGCTTTATGGAGGATGGGGCCTCTAGAATATCTTTGTTTTTTACAGGGCCTTAGCATCAAACACCTTATGGCGAGCCTTGATGAAGTTAGGATTATGGAAAAGAGTGATCAAAGACAAATACATTCTGCACGACTCTGTCTTGTCATGGCTTCGTTTGACGGATTCCTTCTCTACTTTTGGATCTCAGTCTTGGAAAAACATTCGTAATACTCTTCATGTGATTCTTCAATGGTTGGCTTGGAAGTCGGGCTCGGGCCACTCAATTTCAATCGAGAGAGATGCAATAATAGGCATGGGACAAGAATCTTATCTTTCACAGGAGTTGATTAATTTTCTTAATTGTAAGAGCATACACCTTCTATTCCAGGCAAGACGGCCTAAGGTGCGAGGAATGTTGGGGAAAAATTGGGTTTGTAGCTTCGAGCTGGGACTGGAAGGGGATCTTGCAATGGAATGGGATTCTTACAGACGAAAATTGATAGACTCAAGGTTATTATTATTGGACAGAGCAGATGAACTAATATGGAATGGAGGTGACTCATCGGGCCAAATTTCAGTTAAAAATGTATATGAGGCTTTGTCAAACAAAATTTGGAGATTTAAGATAGGGGGATGTAGGAGGAACTTATGGACTTGGGACTGCCCTATGAAAATAAAACTCTTTATCTGGTTATTAGGTGAAAACAAAGTCTTAACATGGGAAAACTTGCAAAAAAGAGGATGGAAGGGGCCTGGATTGTGTTATTTGTGCAAAGTAAAGGGAGAGACAAGCAATCATATTTTGTTAACTGTCCTTTCACCATTTCAGTCTGGGAGGAAGTGAAAAAAGTTATGAATTTCAACAATGGCTGGAATGGCACTTCGGTTAATGATTGCTTACAAATTTGTTTTTCACAGAATAATAATCATCAAACTCTTCCAACCTACATTTGTTGGAACATTTGGCTATACAAAAATTCCTCTATTTTTGAGGATACATCACCTTCTGTGCAGAGAATAGTTTATCTTGTTTTAGGTGTTGTAGGATCGGTGGGAAAAATACAAAAAGTCCCTAAAGCTAGGAGATCGACTACTATGATTCCAGTGGACAAAGCTCTCGCTTGGTTTGACGGAGCGACCCAACAGAACGATACTCTTTGTGGAGCTAGTGGAGTCATAAGGATTGATGACCACACAGAATATAGATGGACTTTAAACTGTGGAAGAGGCACAAACTCCAGGGCTGAGCTTCTAGGAGCTTGGGCAACTCTAATCCTTGCCTCAAGGCTCTCGGTTTTTGACTTATTTGTGATGGGGGACTCTAAGATCGTTAATGATTGGCTTAATGGAAAGGGATCCATCATGGTAGCTAACTTGTACAACTAGAAGGAAAGAATTTCTGAAATCATCCCTCTCTTTAGATCTCTATCTTTTGCTCACATATATAGAGAAGAAAACAAGGTAGCTGACAACCTATCAAAAAAGGCTCTTTTACTTTGACAAGGGAAAATCACTTACAGTCATTGGTAGGATGGCCAAGAGGGCCTTACTTACTTTCTAAATTTGTATTGACTTTGGATTCCTCCTTTGAGTTAGCTTTTTGTGTTTATGTTTTGATGGATATATCCCTCTTCGTGAGAGTTTTTATCTAATGATGAAGATTTAAATATTTGGAAACATGCCTCTAAGGAGTCCTACGGGACAAGACATTTATAAGTCTGCTTCTATTTTGAATTTTGACTATTTCTCAAACAATCTACTATAGTGAAGTACTGAAATTGTAAACGAATTATATTATTTTTAATATAATGGGTAATTTTCTCTGGAAAAAAAAGAAGAGAAGAGGTAAATTGTGTCAAATTGACAAAGCATCTAAACATGATTCTTCTTTCTTTCTTAGTGTGACATAAGCATTGCCCTTCACTTTTGCAAAATGTTCAGATAAGAAGGGGGGCGATATTCACAATCCAACTAATAATTCAACACAAGATATTGCTACGAAGGTTAAATCTTTTCATTCAACCTTTCCATTGTCTATGATTGCATTCGATAGGGCTAGGCCTTGAGATTTATGTATAGTCAAGGCCCATGCCATTTTGAGTGGGGTTTGTTTCTTGTTGCCATGCTTTATGGGTGGGATTAGTACATTGTTTTATTTGATTTGGTCTTGTGGTGGGCTGATATATGTATCAAACTCCACAACAACATATGATGGCAAGATTGGAGGGCCCAATTCTCGTGGGCAAGCAATTTGGGTGACCTTTTGTAGTGCTCCTTTAACCAATACTACTTGTATCCAAAATTACATGTCAACATAACACGTTGGTCGATACTAAAAATTATTTTTTGGTCCAATTGGTGGTCAACATCTTCCTTAGGGACACCACAACGAAGACATTTTGTGATGTTGTGTGTATTGGTTTGTTCAATGGCTGAAGCATTTGCCTATTATGTTGTGAGACCAAATATTTTTTCCAAAAAGGTATTTATATGCATCAAAAGCTTAACATTCTATTATAAAGAGTGATGTATTTGTTTGGGACTAAAGGTTATCACAATCTTGTTGTAATGGAGTTGTGTTCCTAATGTTTGTTAGAAAGTGGCATAATTGAAGTTGGGTTGCATCTTAACCCTCTTGGTGGAAGACAATTTGCAAGGTTAAAACAATGGTGATAGAATTTCACAAATACCTACAACATCATTGTTCCATGCTAGTGCATATATCTCCAAACATTCCAACCGATCAACCTCCTTGTGAGACATTCTCTCAACAATGCCAACCATAGCTACCACATGTGCAAGGTACGTATTTAGCTTCACTCCATGCAAAATAACATGGGTCATCTTTAATAATGATGGTCGAATTCCACATTTGTCACAGTCTCGAATTCAAAGTTAGATCCAAGTCTCCTACCACCATGATTGATCAAATCCCTCTATCTTTAAGGTTGAAGAAGCCTTTGTACAATACTAAGGCTTTTGCTTTATTATTTGATGAAATCCCAATTCCCCAACAAATTTTGATTTTACATTTCCCTCAAAGTCTAAGATAACCCCAAACATATAATCCCTTACAAATAAATAATTTATATGATTTGAAATAATAAAAAAATTATATGTCGAAGTATAGTTATTCTTAACAAAGTGATACAACACTCATGCATTAACACTATAACATTAATGTGACATTATCACTCATATAAATGTGTCACATTGTAATTATAATCTACCAAATATACTACATTGTACATCCTCTAAACATACTAAGTACACCGTAGCTATTTTCCTCACTAAAATAACATTATCACTCATATAAATGTGTCACATTGTAATTCTAATCTACCAAATATACTACATTGTACACCCTCTAAACATACTAAGTACACCATAGCTATTTTCCTCACTAAAATAATATATATGCATTAATCCACATAAATAATAAATAAAGCATCATGATATATATCATCACCTAAAATTACCCAATTTATAATAAACTTTATCTAGTAATGTATAAGTCATGCCATGCTTCTTAATTACCCAATTTATAATAGCCTTTATCGAGTAATGTATAAGCCATGCCATGCTTCTTTTAGTTTGCCATTTAGTAATATATAAAAAAATGATGTCATCTAATACTTTCTCAAATGTATCCGAATCTGGATTAAAACGCCTAAAAGAGAGCTAGCTTAAGTTCTTTTGTAAGGTTGGGAAAGCTGC
The DNA here is from genome assembly GCA_009831015.1 of Picea engelmannii. Taxonomy (NCBI): domain Eukaryota; kingdom Viridiplantae; phylum Streptophyta; class Pinopsida; order Pinales; family Pinaceae; genus Picea; species Picea engelmannii. The sequence goes on along the minus strand of ML784149.1, from coordinate 75,064 downwards.
ACCAGGTTGCATGCTAAGGTTGAGTACAAAGATCTATGTGTTTTATGCATAGAAACTCTTCATGTCGAAAATTTCTTTGGATTACTAAGAGAAAATTGGATATATTTTTTTGGAACATCATGAAAATTATATATAAGAGTTTTTTTATAAGAAATAATTAATAGATTGAGTTATGGAATGATAGATTTATGATGAAGGGATTTGTTGTGGTTTTTTCTTTTATAGTTGTAATGCACATGTAGTGTTTATAATGAGGAATAAAGATTTTCATGAGAAATTGATTATGTAATAAATTTTGATGCGACTTTCACTAATGACAAAAACAGGTGGTATTCTATACTAGATGGTTTGGACACTTAAGTTTCGAGTAAAAGTTCTTTTTAAAGCATTTCTTTTCATTTCGAGAATGGTACTCATGATAAACTGGATTTCGTAGAAAATGGAGACTTTTACAATAGCATACTCATTTAAGAGCTCAACATGTCACTTGTGAGAATTGACTCGGGTGGGATGAAAACACCCCTCAACACAAACCACTAGAACTAAACCCAATTGAAAACATATTCATGAAATTGTTATATATTAAAAATAATTCAAGATATAAATTTCTTAGTGTTTAAAATTTTCCAAATATATTTATCTATATATGTTTTTATTTTATTATTATTATTATTTTTTTTTTACATTGTTAACATTAATTTTTATTTTTTAAATTTATAATTTAAATGGATTTAATGATTAAGAACATATATTTTTTCCTAAAAAATTATATATTTTGAATTTGGAAAGATAGATTATACACATTTTAAATCTAAAATTAAATTATTATTATAAACTTTACACATATCTTCTACATTAAACTATAAAATGAATTTTACTTCTCTTAATTTAATAAAAGATTTTAAATTTTAAATTTAAATTAAAAATTTCATAATTTCTTTAAAAAATAATTTAAAATATCACTCACAAACAAACTCTTCCAAATTTCTTAAACAACTAAATCCAAATATCACATTTACCCACAAAAAAAAACTACTAAATCCAGAAACCATTAAATCCAAACATCATATGGACTAGGAAAATCATGAGAGGACCATTGGTGGAGCCCTTTCATCTTGAAATTTCCTTCCAATTAATAGAATTGGATACAAAGTTATAGGTCTCATCGATCTAGTTCTATGATGGGATTTTTAACCATTTAACATGGCAAAATCCTTGCAAATATTATTTTACTATGCACAATAATTTTTATCAAAATTATGGTTGGAAAGATGGTTATTTTGTTTCAAGAATATTTACTCCGACGACAATTGATTAGTGAAAGTAATAATCCCATCAAAATTTGATTTCTCAAAAAAAGCGATTAGCATACTCCCTTAAGAAAATGATATTATTGAAATATCATGATTGTTAATTTGTGTAAACTACATCCCACCTCTTGATAATTGATGAATAATCCACACTTACATCGAGTCGAAAGATGTTTCTCCAAATCTTAATTAGAAAAAAAGCTAACCACATTTTACATTGACTTTAGAAGAATTGGTAGGTGATGGTAGGTGAAAATAACAACCCTAAAAAAAACCTAAAAAGGAGCAGTTGAACACAAACACTATCCTACATCTTGATTAGTGGTAGATAATTAACTCTTAATCAAGTCAAAAACGCTTACTAAAAATTGACTTAAAAAACAACGTTAACAACATTTCCATTTAGGATGGAGGTTACCATTTTTAGAAGCATACTATCATAATGGTTCCATTCCCCATCCACCACTCATGGGGTTGGGCCCACTCACCAAGGGCACAGCCCACTTACTAAGGGCACGTTGAGTCTTGAAAGGGTGGATGAACATAAAAACAACTTGCCACGCAGACGACTTGCACGACACTTAACCCCGAGCTCCTAGGATCTCAGCGGACCCCAAATACCGCTTAAATGCAACATAATGTTTACAGTATTTTGACGTTTTATATAGAGGGGGAATTCAGCCTCATTGTGATCAACCCAAACCCTTGACAATGGCGTCTGGAGGATTAGTCAAGCTGGGCCTCTTGCTCATCTGCTTTGCTTCGATATCCTCCGCTCATGTTTACCTCGACGAACGATTCGACGGTACGTTTTTCCCTTAGAAAATTTTGGCATTTTACTGTCTCTTACCTTCAGCTGAGGTTTTTGTCGGTTAAAAATGGGTTTAAGGAAAATATTACTTCGTCTGATCCGTTTCTGCATGCGATTTGGTCTTAAACTAGCCCGATCTGGAAGTGTTGATCGGAATTGACTGTTGCATGGTTGAAAAAATTCTGGCTGTTCGTTATATCCCTTGTATGTTGAAGTCTGTTGAAATCTGTACATGTTGTTAGGGTTTTTTGACATCAGAGACGATTTGCCCCAGATCTTTAAATGTTAACTTAGTATTTTGTGATTTGAGGCAAATAGATATTTAAATGGCGTTGCAAAAGAATGGCCTGGAGCTATGGATCTACTTTAAAGGCTGTCTGCAACGGGCAATCTATTTATAATGGAAATGCAGAACGTATAGAAGTGTGTCTGAGCTAAGGATATAGAAAATACATTCGAACATTGATCAAGGGTTCTGTTATCTGTAGACAGAAGCTAAACTCTATTCAATGCTCTTAAATATTGATAAAATTATTTTTCTAGCATGCAGCTAAATATTTAAAGAATCTTCGCATGCAAATATATGGTTAAAAGTGCTTGATCTGAGATGAAGTTGTCTTACAATGGCGAATCCCTTCAGGAAATCAGAATGTTAGGATTTGGAGGCAAATTGTTGGCAAGAATGTGAAAAATGCATATAAATGATGAGTGAATGGCTAGAACCTAGAAGCCTGTCTAATCGAGTAATGGCCTGAACTGCTATAGGTTGTGGATCATGAAAAGTTTGTCATGTTCTTCCCAGAAGTGGTTCTAGTTATTGCAGATTGGTAGACAATGATAGATTAAGAAGGTTTTAAAATATAGGAAACTAGAGATCTCAAGATGAGACTGATTAGTTGACCTGAAAGAAACTGTTTGTTGAAAATATGTTAAGATTTAAATTCTAGAAGGATAGGGTAATAGCTTTTAGAGTTGAACTCGCCCTAATTGGAATTTCGCTTCTTATAGATCACTTCTTCGGATCTATTAGGGAAGACCATCCCAATGCAAAGTATATTTTGTGGAACTTAGCTGAATAGGAAATTTTGGGTACAATAGAACGTTTCTTAGGATGTATTAGTAAAGATCACCCAATGCAAAATATACTTTGTCTTCTTTCTTTGCAGCTTGATGTTTTCCGTGCTTTTGGTCATGCCAGATCAACATAGTCGAATTATTTGGAACACTTGTATCGAGGATAAACTCTTTTGCTCACATCAGTTTTGTCTCAAGTGTTTTTAGTTTTGGTGGAAGCTTTGATGACACTTTCTTTATAAATTCTTGCTAACTCTTTTTTTTCGGGAACTAAAGATGGATGGGAAAATCGTTGGGTGATATCCGATTGGAAGAAGGATGAAGGCGCAGCAGGGGAGTGGCTGCACACTGCTGGAAAATGGAATGGGGACCCCGATGACAAAGGTGTGTGTTTTATATATTTTCATGACTCGTGAGTTCTCCTTAAAGGGCCTTATTTTACAGACATCACTTTGGATATGGAGATAAATTAGGATGTCTCTAAGCTAAAAATTACATTATTCATCCTTTTTAGCAACTTATCATTGCAAGTGTTCAATACAATCTAGCTTTGGTAGTAAGAGTTTGCACAGCAGAACTCAACAAGGGAGTTACATCGAATAATACAGGGATTAGGATTGTTGAATGATCAACCTATGTAAGTGGGGTCTGACTGGGTTGGTCAAAGCAGGGATTCAAACTCATCCAGATGCACGTTTCTTTGCCATTTCTGCTGAGTTTCCGGAGTTCAACAACAAGGATAAGACACTTGTTCTTCAATTTTCTGTCAAGCATGAGCAGAAACTTGATTGTGGTGGTGGATATGTGAAGCTTTTGAGTGGTGATGTTGACCAAAAGAAGTTTGGTGGAGATACACCTTACAGGTACCCACTAAGCTCAGGCCTCTTCAACGCTGCTTCCATTAAATTGATGCCTTGAAGTTATGTTTCTTTCCTTCTGTGATATCAAACAAGATATACATTTTCAGCAGCAGCTTTACTTTGATATCTAATTAGTCCTTTTTGTGATGACAGTATCATGTTTGGTCCAGATATATGTGGTTATAGTACAAAGAAGGTTCATGCCATTCTTGGTCACGGTGGAAAGAACCTTCCTATCAAAAAGGATGTATCATGTGAAACGGATCAGCTTACTCATGTTTATACTTTCATTCTTCACCCTGATGCTACCTACAGCATTCTCATTGACAACAAGGAGAAAGATTCTGGAAGTTTATACACCGATTGGGATATTTTACCACCAAAACAAATTAAGGATCCTAATGCCAAAAAGGTATAACCTACTGTACTGCATCTGATTGTGCATGTTTGCTTTCAATGTATGCAATCCTTTCCTTATAGTGAGTTTTTGAGTACATGCAGCCAGAAGACTGGGAAGACAAAGAATACATTCCTGATCCAGAAGACAAAAAGCCTGAGGTACGAATATTTAGGCTCTGATTTATTTTCATTTTTTCCCATTACTAGCTTTGCTTTTTATAATTTTAATGATTAATGTCAGGCAGGTTGCTTGTTTTTCTGTTCTTGATTCTGTTTCTTCTTGAGTTTAACAATATGTTGCATCGTTGTAGCTTTTAAGCACAAATGATATTGGGTTTGGCTATCTATAACTGATTGTGAAGGACTAACAAATTCTGACTTTTGTTTGCAGGGATATGATGACATTCCAGAGGAAATTCCAGACTCAGATGCCACAAAGGTAATTGAAAGTATCAACTATATTGGCCTATTTTGATGTGCCTTTACATTTCAAATATTTTATTACACAGAAATTTGAAGGTGTCTGGGATGACAAAATTTTGGAAAACAAAGTAGGAAGACAATTCTAGATTCTATTATATTTAGAATTAAGAAAGCCGAACCGTGTTAAAACCTAGGATTGCTATGAGTTGATGTCTTCCATTGCTATAAGTCCCCTCTTTGTGTTTCAAACGTTTTCAATAATATACACAACCTCTTCAAATGGTATGGAGCTATAAATTTTTGGTTAGGTCTGTTCCAAGAGAACAAATAATAATTGATTAAGATTATTGATTAACCACAGAGTTGAGGATTACAACAAACCATGTATGGTAAAAGTTAGAAGAGATGGTAATAGTTCTATTGCTTCAATTCCCTGATTCAATTTCAGAGTAAAGTTCTTAGGTTGTTTTTGGCCAAGAAGTCATAAGTGTGAGGTATCTGTTCCATTATAATCCCTCAGGACTTGCACCTAGCCTTGAGTGTAAAGCACCAAGGGTTTGATCACCGTTTGATCACCCAGATTTATGTCCAAAGCATTGTGACCTTGAACAATTCTTTAAAATATGTTTGTGCTTTCAACGGTCCTTATCTGGGTGACAATGCTGGAATACCCTTCAGTACCTGGAAGTTGAAAGTTTTGACTCTCAAACATGCTAAATGAATGCATAACTCCCACTGGTATTCTTGTGGGTTGCTTCGTAAACTAGGACTAATTTTGCCACATGCCTACTGTGCAGTGTAAAATAGAGGCCCATTGGCAGTGGACACAAAGACTAACATGAATTACTGCTCTTAAACAGAGGTTGCTGTGCCCAACAATCTGACGACTAAACTTAAAACCAAACTTTCAAGTGTCTATAATGCAGGGTAGTACCAAGAGACCAGGTTGTCTAGACAATGGAACATGCCATTGCATGATTGAAGGTAGCTTTCACTAGGATAATCCCATATTGATTCATTTAAAGTGTACATATTGATTGCAAACGATATCTTTTCTAGTCCTTGCGTCTAGACAATGGAACATGCTATTGCATGATAGAAGGTAGCTTTCACTAGGATAATCCCATCTTGATTCATTTAAAGTGTACATATTGATTGCAAACGATATCTTTTCTAGTCTTGCAGATTATGTAAGTCCTTCATTTAAAAGGTAGGCATTACACTTGAGCAAAACTTGTTCTGGCATATTCAAGGCTGAATAATTAAGATATTGTATACTCATTAAGTTAATCCCACTAAGATTTTATGTCTATAATTATAGACTTGCTGATGTAATGTTGTTTGTTTAAAGTGGGGGTGACAATCCTCACAATTAAGAAACAGTCAAGGCTGAAGAGTTAAGATATCGTGTACTTATTAAGTTAATCCCGCTGAGATTTGATGTGTATAATTATAGACTTGCTGATGTAATGGTGTTTGTGCAAAGTGGGGCTGACACTCTTCACAATAAAGTTTCTTATTAGTCTCAATCAATCTAGTGAAGTGGCCTTTATACGTATAATTTCCATTTTCTTGTCTATAAACTAATGTTCCTCTGAAAATGTAAAACAGCATATTATAATCATTTAAGCTGTGTCATTCAATCTCTCTCTCTCACAGACACACACACATACACATGTACATCATACATGTACCTCTAGTGGTTTCAACATATTTTGGGCATGTGCATTAAAAATTATCGTAATTCCGGACAGCTTCACTGATTTATTTAGTTTTGATTTTTACAGCCAGAGGACTGGGACGATGAAGAGGATGGTGAGTGGAAAGCTCCAACCATTCCGAATCCAGAGTACAAAGGACCATGGAAGCCAAAGGTGTTTGAAGCAAGCTATTATAAAAAATTCCATTTGTATTTCGTTCCTTGTCCATTTTGCTGTATCCTTAATTTTGCTTTCTTGTAATGCTGCATCAATTGTTTTTTTTGTAGAAAATCAAGAATCCAAAGTACAAGGGAAAATGGGTTGCACCAATGATAGACAATCCAGGTAAACCATTGAATTTCAGCAACAATTTGACTGACATTGACCATTGTCTATATATTTAAAGTTGGTTTATTTTTTCATATTCATTTAATATTTCTGATTTGGGATATACTGAAATCAGATTTCAAGGATGATCCAGAACTCTATGTTTTCCCCAGTCTGAAATACTTAGGGATCGAATTATGGCAGGTATGTGATAGGTCGGTTTGCCTTTTGTTCAGTCATTGATATAAACTGTTTTCATATAATGACTGTTCCTTGGCTTTACAGGTTAAATCAGGAACATTATTTGATAACATTTTAGTATCTGATGATCCTGAATATGCGAAGAAGGTGGCAGAGGAGACATGGGGAAAACACAAGGATGTAAGTGGTTTTTTGGAAACTATATTATTTATTCCTTTACTGTCTTGTTCCGGGTCTGAACTTTTAATGTGTGAAAATTGCATTTCATCAGGCTGAAAAGGAAGCTTTTGAAGCGGAAGAGAAAAAGAACGACGAGGTAAGTCTGTTGTGTTTTTGAACTTTGAGCATTTAGAAAGATGGGGCAGATCGACATGTTGCAATAAAACGTAATTTTCTGCGTATTGCATATAAGATGTTTTTTAACATTGTAGAAGGTGAAAATCTTTCTTCCTCATAGCCCAAAACTTCGTTTCCCCCTGGGCACTCATTAATTATTTACTACTTAACTAGTAATATAGTTCAGTTGATTTCATTGCACTGATTGTTGCCTCTGAACATACTCAGGAGGAATCTAAGGATGAGGAGGATGAGGATACAACTGTAAGTTTTGAAACCATTTTCTTGTATTTCAATTATATCAAGCCATCAGATGTGAAGTTACCTTTATAAGAAAACTAGTTTGATTGTAGAGGTCGTAAGTAGGAATATCAAGCTGTTTCTTGATATCTCTATTAAAGTGTAACATGAATTGAATTCCTGTATCATGTATTTTTCTAACAGGATGAGACTGAAGAGCCGGAAGAAGAGGAGGATAATGAAGAGCATGTAAGTTTATGATGTGTCTATGACCCTTTTTGTTCTTGATCGATCTATGTAAGATGTAGGTTTCAATTAAATTTAAAAAAGTGGCTATACTGTGTCTCTGATATACATTCATGTTTCTCTTTCAGGATGAGTTGTAGGCCATACACATTAGCTGGAAGTCAGTTGGGGTAGAGGTGCTAACAACAATTCAAATTCTGTTACTAGCTTAGGGAGAAATTATAACATGCTGCTCAATTGTATTGGATGTCCAAAATATTTTGGAACAGACTGAAGTTGATTTATATCAGGTCTCTTTTGAAAGGGGGCTTGTTCGAATGAATTTGTTAACCTGCATAAGAAACATGCATCTTCTGAGAATTTTTCAATAGAAATAATTTGGGAAGCTATTTGATATTTGTTATTTTGCAATTTGATTGTTTATCTTCTGTTTGTTTCATAGATTTACCGTGTATGCAATTTCTCTATTTCTGTCAATATTACTGTCGTACATACTATTTCAGTGTCAATTTTGTTGCTTTTTTTGTATTTTAGTAATGTGTTTTTATATAATTGAGTTGTATGTAAATCTAATCAATTGGAGTCTGCACTCCACATTTCAAGTATAATAATTGTGTTTTTGAGTGGCCCTTCTACACAGTATATGGGAGTAGGCCTTGGCATTGCTGAATGCCATTATGTGTCTGTTTGAATTTGAACTTGAGAATATATTCTTGTTTTTGTTTTTGTGTTTTTGATGTTTCATGGGTGCTTGTCTAGACTTGGTTCTATATATATATATATATTTGAATATGAACTCTAAAATATATTTACGTCTTTTTTCTTGATGTTTCATGAGTGCTTGTTTATATATATACACACTTGTTTTGTTATGACTGATTCAAAATTTACAATTGAAAAGCATTTATAGTTTCGTGAAAATATACTTAGCAACAACAAATCATTTGAAAAGCATTTATAGTAACAACAAATCATTTGAAAAGCATTTATAGTTTCGTGAGAATATACTTAGCAATAACAAGTCATTTTCAAAAATGATGTTTTGAAAAGCATGTAGTTTCGTGAAAATATACTTAGCAATAACAAGTCATTTTAAAAAATGATATTATGTTTTTGGGTTTGTGATTTAAAAAAAATTTCCCAGTGGATATTTAGTGTATAACAATATCCTGTTCTACAACTTTGAAAACGATATATCAAAGGAAAGATTATTTATAGTATATTAACCTCGATTCTTTATGTCACCACATCCAAAGGAAAGATTATTTATAGTGGTATATTAACCATGACTCTTTACGTCACCAATCACCTATATTAGATGTTATCCCTCTTCTCTTGAGTGTAGCTCCATCTTTCTTTAGTCTGCGGTTCAGCGGAACATGGTGATGTGAGTTGAATGAGACAAAAAAAACCACAGAAGTGTAAACCTGTAAAAATAGAAAAATGAGACAAACTGTAAGTGTTAAAAAACTTGGCAAACTTAACTTGTACTTGGATAATGTAAATCTTGTTGTAGTATCTATTTAAAATTGGATTGAATACCTCTATTACAATTGGATTGAACAATTTTAATATCTGATATTTGTGATTATGTCAAATCCAAAATGTTTTTTTTGCTGGATTTTAAATTAAAAAATCAGGTTTTTCCTCATTGGGTTAAACATTTTATGAATTTGAATTTCAGTTTTGCTACCACTATCACTTGAATCTGAGAATGTATTTGAATCTGAGAATGTAATTTTTGTAAAAATTGTAATTTTAAATTGATAATTTTGGGAGAAAAGGTTAAACATTTTATGAAATTTGAACTTCAGTTTTGCTATTACTAGAATTGCTATCACTAAAATTTGATAATGTAATTTTTGTCAAAATTGTAATTTTAAATTGATAAAATTGTTATTTTAAATGTAGAAATGAATTCAACACCCTTGAATGTTTTTATTGCAATTGGATTGCTCAATGTTTACATTTAACATCTACCATTCTACCAACTTAAAAGGATTCTTGTTGGATTTCAAATTCAACTAAAAGATATTATTTTTATGTTATTTGGAGTAGTTGAAAAAGAGTGAATTCATAGAACACTTATATTCGACTTTTTTTAATGTATTTAGATTAAGACAATAGTTAATACAAATTTATTATTTTTTTAATGTATTTAGATTAAGACAATAGTTAATACAAATTTATTTTAAGTTTAGATTTATCATGTTCATGCAGGGATCAATTTTCAAATTTTTGCAACTTCAATAAAGTTTGAACCATTGAAGATTTAATATCTTTTACAACTTTAATAATAATAATTGAGATTTAATTTAATTTAATTTAATTTTTGGGTGATCTCTTTGTTTTGAATATTAAATGGAAGTAAAAAAATAATTTTGATC